>NIVC01003679.1:0-83186 GCA_002269645.1 Macrostomum lignano
CACAGCTCCATCAGGGACAGCAGGCTGCGGGCGCCTTTGGCGGGCTCGGCTGAGTAGGCAGAGAGGCCCGGCTTTACCTTGGGTGTTCGGTGTGGGGAATGTGGTGTGGTAAATTTAGTGTGTGGAATTTCCGAATTTGGTGAGGATGCGCAGTGCAATGTGGAGAATACAGTCTGGGAACGCAGTGTGGGAATCTAGTATTGTGTGGGCTAATGCAGTGTGGGAATGGAGTTTGAGATATGCAGTGTGGTAAATGCAGTGTGGGAATGGAGTTTGAGATACGCATTGTGGTAAATGCAGTGTGGGAATGGAGTTTGAGATCCGCAGTGTGGTAAATGCAATGTGGAAATGGAGTTTGAGATACGCAGTGTGGTAAATGCAGTGTGGGAATGGAGTTTGAGATACGCAGTGTGGTAAATGCAGTGTGGGAATGGAGTTTGAGATACGCAGTGTGGTAAATGCAGTGTGGGAATGGAGTTTGAGATACGCAGTGTGGTAAATGCAGTGTGGGAATGGAGTTTGAGATACGCAGTGTGGTAAATGCAGTGTGGGAATGGAGTTTGAGATACGCAGTGTGGTAAATGCAGTGTGGGAATGCAACCAGGGCAGGCAGAAGCTCACCTGCAGATAAGACTCCCCAGCCAGCAGGTAGGGCGGCCGGCCCCGCTCTCTGCCCAGGCGGTAGGCGAAGTGGAAGACGTGCACCGCGAGCCGGTGCTGCCGGCGTCGATCACCACGCCGTAGCGGGACTCGCCGTCTGGCGGCCCCAAGTCGGGCTGGAAGGCAAACAGGTGCACCGAGCGGCTGCCCAGGCGGCTGCTGGCCGCTGACAGGGGCGGCTGCGCCTGCAGCAGCAGCAGCGGCAGCAGCAGCGGCCACTGTAGAGACATGCGGGCGCCTGGCTACCGGATATCCGGCAGGGGGATTATGAGGCCAGGGTGAGAGCGGAACCGCTGAAAGCAGTGGCAGGAAATGTGGGCCAATATTGATTCTCCAGCGATGACATACCACTATTATCTCATCTAGACTCAATGTAAGAATATCCCATCTAGTCTCAACTGTAGAATATCTCATCTAGTCTCAACTGTAGAATATCCCATCTAGTCTCAATTGTAGAATATCCCATCTAGTCTTAATTGTAAAATATCCCATCTAGTCTCAATTGTAGAATATCACATCTAGACTCAATTGTAGAATATCACATCTAAACTCAATTGTAGAATATACTAGCAATCTTCGCCCCCGATGGGGACATCTGGTTAGAATCCTTGTTCTTTACAAATAACAAATAGACAGCGAACTAAAGCCTTCAAAAAACAACAACAGACATTCCCTCTAAAAACAAAACATCCAAGACAGCAAGCATCCTCAGACAGCATTCAAGCATCGATCCCAAAATAGCAAGCATCCCCCAGGTAGCAAGCATCCCCCCGATAGCAAGCAACCCCAGATAGCAAGCATCCGCAGATAGCAAGCATTCCCCCAGACCCCAGATAGTAAGCATCCCCCAGATAGCAAGCATCCCCCAGATCGCAAGCATCCCCAGATCGCAAGCATCCCCCAGATAGCAAGCACCCCAAATAGTAAGCATCCACCATACAATAAGTAAAGTAGCTAGTGCTACAATTTCCTTAGCTCTATAGTGGCTCCTTTAAAATTGGCATGACGCTTACTTTTACGTTTGAAATTGTGTAAATTTTATGTTTGACATGGTGGCTCTTTAATGTTTGACATGGTGGCTTTTTAATGTTTGACATGGTGGCTCTTTAATGTTTGACATGGTGGCTCTTTTATGTTCTACATGGTGGCTCTCTTATGTTTGATTCAGGGTTTTTTTAATGTCTGACATGGTGTCTCTTATTGTTTGACATGGTGGCGTTTTACTGTTTGACATTATGGCTCTTTAATTTTTGATAAAGAGCTCTTTTATGTTTGAAATGGTGGCTCTTTAATGTTAGACATGATGGCTCTTTAATGTTTGACATTGCGGCTCTTTTAATGTTTGACATGGTGGCTCTTTTATGTTGGACATGGTGGCTCTTTTTTGCTTGACATGGTGGCTCTTTACTGTTTGACATGGTGGCTCTTTAATGTTCGAAATGGTGGCTCTTTAATGTTTGACATGATGGCTCTTTTATGTTTGACATGGTGGCTCTTTTATGTTGGACATAGTGGTTCTTTAATGTTCGACATTGGTTGCTCTTTTATGTTCAAAAAGGTGGCTTTTTAATGTTAGACATGGTGGCTCTTTAATGTTCGACATGGTGGCTCTTTAATGTTAGACATGGTGGCTCTTTATTGTTCGACATGATGGCTCTTTAATGTTTGACATTGCGGCTCTTTAATGTTTGACATGGTGGCTCCTTTATGTTTGACATGGTGGCTCTTTTTTGATTGACATGGTGGCTCCTTTATGTTTGACATGATGGCTCTTTTATGTTTGACATGGTGGCTCTTTAATGTTTTACGTGGTGGCTCTTTAATGTTCTTCATGGTAGCTCTTTTATGTTTGACATGGAGTCACGAATATACTTGACATGGTGACTCGTTATTGTTCGACATGGTGGCTCTTCTATGTTTGACATGGTAGCACTTTAATGTTTGACATGCTGGCTCTATAATGTTTGACATGGAGTCACATATATGTTGGACATGGTGGCTCTTTAATGTTCGACATGGTGGCTCTTTAATGTTTGACATGGTGGCTCTTCAATGTTTGACATGATGGCTCTTCAATGTTTGACATTGCGGCTCTTTAATGTTTGACATGGTGGCTCCTTTATGTTTGACATGGTGGCTGTTTTAAGTTTGACATGGTGGCTCTTTTTTGATTGACATGGTGGCTCCTTTATGTTTGACATGATGGCTCTTTTATGTTTGACATGGTGGCTCTTTTATGTTTGACATGGTGGCTGTTTTATGTTTGACATGGTGGCTCTTCTATGTTTGACATGGTGGCTCTTTAATGTTCTACATGGTGGCTCTCTTATGTTTGATTCGGGTTTTTTTTAATGTCTGACATGGTGTCCCTTTATTGTTTGACATAGTGGCTCTTTTATGTTTGACATGATGGCTCTTTAATGTTCGACATGGTGGCTCTTTAATGTTTGACATGGTGGCTCTTTAATGTTTGACCTGGTGGCACCTTAATGTAATGATGGCTCTTTAATGTTTGAAATGGTGGCTCTTTAATGTTCGACATGGTGGCTCCTTTATGTTTAACATGGTGCTCTTAAATGTTTGACATCGTGGCTCTTTAATGTTTGACATGGTGGCTCTCTAGTGTTTCACATGGAGTCACGTCTGTTTTTGACATGGAGTCACGTATATATTTGGCATGGAGTCACGTATATGCTTTTCATGGTGGCTCTTTTATGTTTGACATGGTGGGTCTTTAATGTTTGACATGGTGGCTCTTTAATTTTTGACATGATGGCTCTTTAATGTTCGACATGATGGCTGTTTAATGTTTGTTATGTAGTCATGTGTATATGTTTTACATGGTGGCTCTTTTATGTGTGACATGGAGTCACGTATATATTTGACATGGAGTCACATATATGTTTGACATGGTGGCTCTTTAGTGTTCGATATGGTGGCTGTTTAATGTTTGACATAGTGGCTATTTTATGTTTGACATAGTGGCTCTTTAATGTCTGACATGGTGGCTCTTTAATGTTTGACATGGTGGCTCTTTTATGTTCGACATGGTGGCTCTTTAATGTACGACATAATGGCTCGTTTATTTTCGACATGGTGGCTCTTTAGTGTTTGACATGGCTTTTTAATGTTTGACATGGTGGCTCTTTTATGCTTGACATGGTGGCTCTTTAACGTTCGACATGGTGGCTCTTTAATGTTTGACATGGTGGCTCTTTTATGCTTGACATGGTGGCTCTTTAATGTTTGACATAAAGTCACTTATACATGGTGTCTCTTAAATATTAGACATGGTGGCTCGTTTAGGTTTGACATGTTGGCTCTTTTATGTTTGACATGGTGGCTCTTTTATGTTCGACATGGTGGCTCTTTTTTGTTCTACATGGTAACTCTTTTATGTTTGATACGGTGGCTTTTTAATATCTGACATGGTGGCTCATCTATGTTTGACATTGTGGCTCTTCTGTGTTTGACATGGTGGCTGTTTAATGTTTGACATGGTGGCTCTTTAATGTACGACATAATGGCTCGTTTAAGTTGGACATGGTGGCTTTTTAATGTTTGACATGGTAGCTCTGTTATGTTCGACATGGTGGCTCTTTTAGGTTTGACATGGTGGCTCTTAAATGTTTCACATGGTGGCTCTTAAATGTCTTACATGGTGGCTCTTTTATGTTTGACAATGTGGCTGTTTAATGTTTTACATGGCGGCTCTTTTATGTTCGACATGGTGGCTCTTTAATGTTTGACATGCTAGCTCTTTAATGTTCGACATAGTGGCTCTTTTATGTTTGGCATGGTGGCTATTTAATGTTCTTCATGGTGGCTCTTTTACGTTTGACATGGTGGGTCTTTAATGTTCGACGTGGTGGCTCTTTAATTTTCGAAATGGTGACTCTTTTATGTTTCACATGGTGGCTCTTTAATGTTTGACATAGAGTGACGTATATGTTTTACATGGTGCCCATGTAATGTTTGACATGGTGCCTCTTTTATGTTTGACATTGTGCTTTTTTATGTTTAGCAGTTTCGTGTTTTCAAGGTGTTTTAATAAAAAAATCTTTTTGCAGCACTAAGATTGGAACCCTGGTCGCTGCATTAGCAGTCCAGTCTGTTCGCATCTATGCTATCTCTTTTCAATTGGCGAACATGATTTGTGGCCCTTATAATTCAATGCTTACAGCAAGTTGGTTAGAGTAAAAAGTTATGACATAATCAATTTCTTAGTCAGCCAGTATCAGTGTCAATTTAAGTTAGCAATATTGTTACGCAATTTCAATCAAGTTGTGTGTGCATTTCTTTGGCACTGTTTTCAACTTGTTGTGATGCAATCTTTATCAGAATTGAAATTCAGTCAGTCAGTTTTTTCTCTAGCATTCTTACAATGCATTTCAGATCGAAAGAGCCGCTTGACCTTTGCAAAAAAGCCTGTTTTTCGAATATTTAATCCCTTTAATATTGAGCAATTTTTTAGCCAAGATGCATGTACCGTCCCAGGAAAATTTCTGATCGAATGGTGCAAGTTTGAAGAAAATCGGTTGAGCCATTTTTTCTGAAATCTATCGCATACCTACCCACATACATACAGACAACTCATTTTTAGTATATAGGACTAGCAATCTTCGCCCCCCGATGGGGGACATCTAAATAGAATATCTGTTCTCTAAAAGTAACAAAAAGACAGCGAAATAAAGCTTTCACAAAGACAACAGACATTCCATCTGTAAAGAAAACATCCCCAGACAGCATGCAAGCATCTCCCAGATAGCATGCAAGCATCTCCCAGATAGCAAGCATCCCCCAAATAGCAAGAATCCCCCAAATAGCAAGCATCCCCAGACAGCATGCAAGCATCTTCCAGATAGCAAGCATCCCCCAGATAGCAAGCATCCCCAGACAGCATGCAAGCATCTCCCAGATAGCACGAATCCCCCAGATATAGCAAGCATCCCCAGACAGCACGCAAGCATCCCCCAGATAGCAAGAATCCCCCAGATAGCAAGCATCCCCAGACAGCATGCAAGCATCCCCCAGATAGCAAGCATCTCCCAGATAGCAAGAATCGCCCAGATAGCAAGCATCCCCAGGCAGCATGCAAGCATCCCCAGACAGCATGCAAGCATCCCCAGACAGCATGCAAGCATCCCCAGACAGCATGCAAGCATCCCCAGACAGCATGCAACCATCCCCCAGATAGCAAGCATCCCTGGATACAAAGAATCCTTATAGATAGCTAGCAACCCCCTCTCAGATAGCAAGTACCCTCCACTCCCCAAGAGCAAGCATCCCCCAATAGCAAGTTACCCCAGATAGCAAGCATTCTTCCGATAGCAAGCATCCCTCCCCCCAATAGCAAGCATCACTCAGATACCAAGCATCCCCTGATAGCAAGTATCCATCCTTAAATAGCAAGCATCCACCAGACATCAAGTAGCTAGTGCAATAATTTCCTTAGCTTTATAGTGGCTCCATTTTGTTTGGCATGACACTTCTTTTTATGTTTGACATGATGGCTCTTCTATGTTTGACATGGACACATGGTGTCTCTTCTATGTTTGACATGGTAGCTCTTTAATGTTTGACATGGAGTCACGTATATGTTTGACATAGTGGCTCTTTAATGATTGACATCGTGGTTCTTTAATGTTTGACATGGTGGCTCTTTAATGTTTGACATGGTGTCTCTGTTATGTTTGACATGGTGGCTCAGTTGTTCGACATGGTGTCTCTTCTATGTTTGACATGGTAGCACTTTAATCTTCGACATGGTGGCTCTTTTATGTTTGGCATGGTG
This sequence comes from Macrostomum lignano, assembly GCA_002269645.1. Classification (NCBI taxonomy): domain Eukaryota; kingdom Metazoa; phylum Platyhelminthes; family Macrostomidae; genus Macrostomum; species Macrostomum lignano. The sequence goes on from NIVC01003679.1 coordinate 6,455, forward strand.
GCTCTTTAATGTCTGACATGGTGGCTCAATAATGTTCGACATGGTGGCTCTTTTATGTTTGACATGCTGGCCCTTTAGTGTTTGACATGCCTGCTCTTTAATGTTTGACATGGTGGATCTTTAATGTTTGACATGGAGTAATGTATATGCTTGACGTGGTGGTTCTTTTATGGTTGACATGGTAGCTTTTTTATGTTTGACATGGCGGCTCTTTTATGTTTGGCATGGTGGCTCTTTTATGTTCGACATGGTGGCTCAATAATGTTCGACATGGTGGCTCTTTGATGTTTGACATGGTAGTTCTTTTATGTTTGATTTGGTGGCTCTTTTATGTTTGGCATGGTGGCTCTTTAATGTCTGACATGGTGGCTCAATAATGTTCGACATGGTGGCTCTTTTATGTTTGACATGCTGGCTCTTTAATGTTTGACATGGTGGCTCTTTAATGTTTGGCATGGTGGCTCTTTAATGTTTGACATGGTGACTCTTTTATGTTTGACATGGAGTAATGTATATGCTTGACGTGGTGGTTCTTTTATGGTTGACATGGTGGCTCTTTTATGTTCGACATGGTGGCTCTTTTATGTTTGGCATGGTGGCTCTTTAATGTTTGGCATGGTGGCTCTTTAATGTTTGACATGGTGGCTCTTTAATATTTGACATGGTGGCCCTTTTATGTTCGACATGGTGGCTCTTCAATGTTTGACATGGTACCTCTTTTATGTTCGACATAGTGGCTCTTTAATGTTTTACATGGTGGCTCTTTAATGTTTGACATGGTGACTCTTTTATGTTCTTCATGGTAGATCTTTTATGTTTGACATGGTGGCTCTTTAATGTTCGACATGGTGGCTCTTTACTTTACTTTTCGAAATGGTGGCTCTGTTTTATGTTTGACATGGTGGCTCTTTAATGTTCGACATAGTGGCTGTTTTATGTTTGATATGATGGCTCTTTAATGTTCGACATGGTGGATCTTTAATGTTTGACATGGTAGTTCTTTTATGTTTGATATGGTGTCTGTTTTATGTTTGACATGGTGGCTCTTTAATGTTCGACATGGTGGCTCTTTAATGTTTGACATGGTAGTTCTTTTATGTTTGATATGGTGGCTCTTTTATGTTCGACATGGTGGCTCTTTAATGTTCGACATTGTGGCTCTTTAATGTTTGACATGGTGGCTCTTCTATGTTTGACATGGGAGCACTTTAATCTTCGACATGGTGGCTCTTTAAGTTTTGACATTGTGGCTCTTTAATGTTTGATATGGTGGCTCTTTTATGTTTGACATTGTGGCTCTTTAATGTTTGATATGGTGGTTCTTTTATGGTTGACATGGTGGCTTTTTTATGTTTGACATGTTGGCTCTTTTATGTTTGGCATGGTGGCTCTTTTATGTTCGACATGGTGGCTCTTTTATGTTTGACATGGTGGCTCTTTTATGTTCGACATGTTGGCTCTTTTATGTTTGGCATGGTGGCTCTTTAATGTCTGACATGGTGGCTCAATAATGTTCGACATGGTGGCTCTTTTATGTTTGACATGCTGGCTCTTTAGTGTTTGACATGCTGGCTCTTTAATGTTTGACATGGGGGCACTTTTATGTTTGACCTGGTGGCTCTTTAATGTTTTACATGGTGGCTCTTTAATATTTGACATGGTGGCCCTTTTATGTTCGACATGGTGGCTCTTCAATGTTTGACATGGTACCTCTTTTATGTTCGACATAGTGGCTCTTTAATGTTTGACATGGTGGCTCTTTAATGTTTGACATGGTGACTCTTTTATGTTCTACATGGTAGATCTTTTATGTTCGACATGGTGGCTCTTTAATGTTTGATATGGTGGCTCTTTAATGTTCGACATGGTGGCTTTTTAATGTTCGACATGGTGGCTCTTTAATGTTCTTAATGGTGTCTGTTTTATGTTTGACATGGTGGCTCTTTAATGTTTCGACATGGTGGCTCTTTAATGTTCTTAATGGTGTCTGTTTTATGTTTGACATGGTGGCTTTTTAATGTTCGACATGGTGGCTCTTTAATGTTCTTAATGGTAACTCTTTTTTGTTGTTCGAAATGGTGGCTCTTTTATGTTTGACATGGTGGCTCTTTAATGTTTTACATGGTGGCTCTTTAATGTTTCGACATGGTGGCTCTTTAATGTTCGACATGGTGGCTCTTTAATGTTTGATAAGGTGGCTCTTTAATGTTCGACACGGTGGCTCTTTAATGTTCTTAATGGTAACTCTTTTTTGTTGTCCGAAATGGTGGCTCTTTTATGTTTGACATGGTGGCTCTTGTATGTTTGACATTGCGCTTCTTTTATGTTTAGCAGTTTTTTGTTTTTAAGGTGTTTTAATAAAAAAATCATTTTGCGCTACCAAGATTCGAACCCAGGTCGCTGCATTAGCAGTCCAGTCTGTTCGCATCTAGGCTATCTTTTTTCAATTGGAGCACATGAATTGTGGCCCTTATAATTCAATTCTTACAGCAAGTCGGTTAGAGTAAAAATTTATGACATAATCAATTTCTCAGTCAGCCAGTATCAGTCTTAATTTAAGTTAGCAATATTGTTACGCAATTTTAATCAAGTCTTGTGTGCGTTTCTGTGGCACTGTTTTCACCTTGTTGTGATGCAATCTTTATCACAATTGAAATTCAGCCAGTCAGTTTTTTCTTAGCATTCTTACAATGCATTTCAAGTCGAAATTTTTGCTTGACCTTTGCAAAAAAGCATGTTTTTCGAATATTTAATCCCTTTAAAATTGAGCAATTTCTTAGCCAAGATGCATGTACCGTCCCAGGAAAATTTCTGATCAAATGGTGCAAGTTTAAAGAAAATCGGTTGAGCCATTTTTTCCGAAATCTATCGCATACCTACCCACATACAGACAACTCATTTTTAGTATATAAGATTATCTAGTCTCAATTGTAGAATATTACATCTAGTCTCAATTGTAGAATATCTCGTCTAGTCTCAATTGTAGAATATCTCATCTAGTCTCAATTGTAGAATATTACATCTAGTCTCAATTGTAGAATATCTCGTCTAGTCTCAATTGTAGAATATCTCATCTAGTCTCTATTGTAGAATATCACATCTAGTCTCAATTGTAGAATATCCAATCTAGTCTCAATTGTAGAATATCCCATCTAGTCTCAATTGTAGAATATCACACCTAGTCTCAATTGTAGAATATCCCATCTAGTCTCGATTGTAGAATATCACATCTAGTCTCAATTGTAGAATATCACATCTAGTCTCAATTGTAGAATATCCCATCTAGTCTCGATTGTAGAATATCACATCTAGTCTCAATTGTAGAATATCACATCTAGTCTCAATTGTAGAATATCCCATCTAGTCACAATTGTAGAATATCACATCTAGTCTCAATTATAGAACATCACATCTAGTCTCAATTGTAGAATATCACATCTAGTCTCAATTGTAGAATATTCCATCTAGTCTCAATTGTAGAATATCACTTCCAGTCTCAATTGTAGAATATCCCATCTAGTCTCAATTGTAGAATATCACTTCCAGTCTCAATTGTAGAATATCACATCTAGTCTCAATTGTAGAATATCTCATCTAGTCTCAACTGTAGAATATCTCATCTAGTCTCAATTGTAGAATATCGTATCTAGTCTCAATTGTAGAATATCGTATCTAGTCTCAATTGTAGAACATCACATCTAGTCTCAATTGTAGAATATTCCATCTAGTCTCAATTGTAGAATATCACTTCCAGTCTCAATTGTAGAATATCCCATCTAGTCTCAATTGTAGAATATCACTTCCAGTCTCAATTGTAGAATATCACATCTAGTCCCAACTGTAGAATATCCCATCTAGTCTCAACTGTAGAATATCTCATCTAGTCTCAATTGTAGAATATCGTATCTAGTCTCAATTGTAGAATATCGTATCTAGTCTCAATTGTAGAATATCACATCTAGTCTCAATTGTAGAATATCACATCTAGTCTCAATTGTAGAATATCGTATCTAGTCTCAATTGTAGAATATCGTATCTAGTCTCAATTGTAGAATATCGCATCTAGTCTCAATTGTAGAATATCGTATCTAGTCTCAATTGTAGAATATCGCATCTAGTCTCAATTGTAGAATATCGTATCTAGTCTCAATTGTAGAATATCGCATCTAGTCTCAATTGTAGAATATCCCATCTAGTCTCAATTGTAGAATATCACATCTAGTCTCAATTGTAGAATATCACATCTAGTCTCAATTGTAGAATATCCCATTTAGTCTCAATTGTAGAATATCCTTAATAACCTTACAGGTAATCAAAGCGCACAGAATAAAAACACATAAGCAAGTTGATTTTGAAATCAAACCATGCAAACAAATTACCAGTAAACTATGAATTACCCCAGTTTAACACACATTTAATATTTTTGCATGAAACTTAAACTCGGCTAATCCAGCAATACTACTAACCAGTAGGCTGTTACAAATCAACAAAATAGTAGAAAAATACAAATTCAGTTAGAAATGAGGCTGGATAAACGAGAGCGGTGGCTGGTAAACAGAAAAGAACAAATAGCAGAATATTTGCGAGGACGGAGACAGCGGGGACAGAGTTTGAAGTATTTTATACACTAAATGTGAATGTATAAAACCGAGAATGTAGCAGTAGTATTCGCAAGTACTATGTACTCGCAGGTATAATATAAAATGCGCAAAATTAATGTACAGGTCAGGATCAAGGAATAATTTCGGTTGGTCAACAACTGTATAATGTAACATTTTCTCGATTCATTATGAAGCAGAAAAACTTTCGCTTATAAGTAAATGCCTGCTTTATGCTTCCACTGAGCTAACACGGATGAATGCAGCAAAATTTCCAACCAAATTGACCCACAAGCAAGCAGTTCGATCCACAGCAAAAGAATTTAACTGTTGAAGACTTGCTTTTTGTTGTCTATGGCCCAAAGGGGGGTCTGTGCCGCAACAAGAATTTCCACACTTGTGCCGCCAGCTTTGGACCATAGACACTAGCAGATTTCAATGGACAGAGATATGGCAAACCTCTCATTCATCCGCGCTGCACGCACTGTTTTGGCCATAGACAATGCTTGAACACCGTCCTATTGACACTGTATACTGAGCTCGATACTCTGCTTCATCTACACCTTGAGCAATTGCTCAAAAGCAAAGGTTTTTTACTACATTCATAGCGGCCTTGTGCCTACCGCCCAAGAACTCTCACAACTACATCAACTACTTGACAGCGCCAGGGAAGTAGGCACTGGTCAGCGACATCTGCCCGGAGGTGGCCGGAGCGCCTGGCGCTGCCGAGGTGCCAGGAGGATGCGGAGGCGGGATCCTTGAACCGCCATTAGCCAAGCCGCTGCCAGCCGCTGTCCTGTGGAGGTATTTGGAGTCCAGGCCGATTGGCGGCGCGGCTGCAGTGGCAGCGCTTGCCGTCGCGGCAGCAGAAGCAGCAGAAGACGTCAACGGGACAGCCGGCCTGTAGCTCTGCAGAGCGGCAGGCACCGCGTGGTCGAACTTTTTGGCGCCCATGCCGGCGCCTGGCGCCGCTGAGCGCGCCTGTGACTCGTTGATTTGCTTATTGAGCCACTGGATCACGTTGTCGTTGGAGCGCAGCAGCTGCTTGCTCTCTTCCAACTTCTTCTGCAGACTGGAGATCTGGTCCTGCGGGTGGGGACGAGGCGACTTGGGGATTTGGGCCAGTGGCTTTGTAAACAGCGCTTTAATCCTATTAATAGGTCTACCTTTTGTAGGTTTGCTACCTGTTGTAGGTTTGCTACCTGTTGTAGGTTTTCTACCTGTTGTAGGTTTGCTACCTGTTGTAGGTTTGCTACCTGTTGTAGGTTTGCTACCTGTTGTAGGTTTGCTACCTGTTGTAGGTTTGCTACCTGTTGTAGGTTTGCTACCTGTTGTAGGTTTGCTACCTGTTGTAGGTTTGTTGCCTGTTGTAGATTTGCTACCTGTTGTAGGTTTGCTACCTGTTGTAGGTTTGTTGCCTGTTGTAGATTTGCTACCTGTTGTAGGTTTTCTACCTGTTGTAGGTTTTCTACCTGTTGTAGGTTTGCTACCTGTTGTAGGTTTTCTACCTTATAGGTTTTACCTGCTATAGGTTTTTTGTATCTTTCAGATAGGATTTCTAACTCTTAGACCTAGCTGCTACCTGTTACAATCGGATGCTACCTGCTAAGCCAGGATGCTACCTGTTTAGACTCTAATGCTACCTGTAAGTCTATGATGCTACCTGAGTCTCTCATGTTACCTGTAAGTCTCTCATGCTACCCGTAAGTCTCTTAAGCTACCCGTAAGTCTCTCATGCTACCTGAGTCTCTGATGCTACCTGAGTCTCTGATGCTACCTGAGTCTCTGATGCTACCTGAGTCTATGATGCTACCTGAGTCTCTCATGTTACCTGTAAGTCTCTCATGCTACCTGAGTCTATGATGCTACCTGAGTCTCTCATGTTACCTGTAAGTCTCTCATGCTACCTGAGTCTCTCAAGCTACCTGAGTCTCTGATGCTACCTGAGTATCTCAAGCTACCTGAGTCTCTCAAGCTACCTGAGTCTCTTATGCTACCGGAATCTCTCATGCTACCTGAGTCTCTCATGCTACCTGAGTCTCTCAAGCTACATGAGTCTCTCATGCTACCTGAGTCTCTCAAGCTACCTGAGTCTCTTAAGCTACCGGAATCTCTCATGCTACCTGAGTCTTTCTAGCTACATGAGTCTCTCATGCTACCTGAGTCTCTCATGCTACCTGAGTCTCTCATGCTACCTGAGTCTCTCATGCTACCATCATCTCTCATGCTACCTGTAAGTCTATGATGCTACCCGAGTTTCTCAAGCTACCTGAGTCTCTGATGCTACCTGAGTCTCTCATGCTACCTGTCTCTCATGCTACCTGTTTAGACCCGGTTGCTACCCGTTGAACACAGATATGAGGCAGAAGCTGCCAATCAGACACCCCGCGAGCAGCTCCACAGCCAGACCTTCAAGTCGGCGATCTCGTCCACCTTCTGCTGCGCCTGCCGCTCGGCCGACCTGGCCTGCTCCCGAGCGGCCGTCAGCTCCTCCTCCAGTCGGGTGACGGCTTTCTCCTGCTTCACTGCCAGCTGGCTTCGGGACTCCAACTTCTTCAGCAGCTGGCGCAGCTCGGCCTGCAGCTTCTTGATCACCTCGTTGCCCTTCTCCATCTCGGACACCGTAGCGGACTGCTTCCGCTCCAGACCCTCCACCCGCCGCTGCCTGGCCGCCAGATCATCTTCCAGGCGCTTCCGGGCGGCCTTCTCCGTCTCTAAGAGGTCGCCGGTTCTCGCCAGCAGCGCGTCCTTGTCCTTGAGCTCCTGCTCAAGGACGGCAACACGGGTGGTGAGCTGGTGCACCGCGGCCTCCTGCTCCTGACGGGTGCGGCCAAGGCCGTCCCGGTCGTGCTTGGCGGCGTCGAGTTCGCGACGCAGCTGCGACTCGGACTGGAGGGGATTTATGGTTAAATCGGTTCAAACAGATCGAATCAAGGTCAAATGGGGTCACGCAGGGACTTCTACGATCTATGGTAATCTATCGAAAAGGTCGCTGGCGCAAGTAGTAAGATAAAACTAGCTTAAGGCCAAATGGGGACAAGCAAGGTCAAATGGGGACAAGTAAGGTCAAATGGGACAAGTAAGGTCAAATAGAACAAGTAAGGTAAAATGGGGACAAGTAAGGTAAAATGGGATCAAGTCACGTTCATACATGTATAATTTCAAGCAAGGTCAAATTAGGGCTAAGTAGGATCTAGCTAGTCCAGATTAACCTGATCAGGTAAGGTCAAGTGGGTACCCTATCAAAATACTCAAAGGGTCAACTGGGGTCAAGTCAGGTTAGATAGGATTACTAGCCAGACTGAAGTACGGACGAGGCAGAGTAAGTCTGATAGATTAAACCTAGACTCAATCACAGAAAAAAGTCGCTAAAATCGATTATCTCAAAGCGGCTCATAATCCGCCAGCTCACCTCTTCCAGTCGCGTCGCACGGGCCGTGGCCTCCTTGAGCTGAAGCTCCAGCCGGAAGTTCTCCTCTTGCAGGCTCTTGCAGGAGGCAGTCAGCTCGCTGTTCTGAGTCTCCAGCTGCTTCACGATGCGCAGGTGGGCCTGCTCCAGCTCGCGACGGTCGCGCTCGTATTTGGACTGAAACACCTGCTGGGCCTCCGTGGTCTGCGGGAGGCGGATAATAGGATAAGGGGATTGGGGATAAGGGCTTTGTGGGAATCATATGCATAGCAATAAGGGTGGTTATAATTACTGTGATGGACATGATGATGATGATGATGGCCATGATGTTGATGTTGATGATGATGATTATGATGAAGATGATGAGGATTCTCATAATGATGATGATTTTGATGATTATTATGTTGATGATTTTAATTATGATGATGATTTTAATGATGAGGATGATAACTATATCTGATGATGATGACGATGATGATGGTGATAGTGAAGATGTTGACGATGATGGACCCCACACAAGTTCTATTGAGGCTAAACGAGGACGCGGAAAAGCTGCGGGACAGCCCAGACTTTGAGGATTCCATGAACGGTGAGACAACGCTCCTCGATCTGCGAAAGGCGTACCCTCGGGTAAACAAACCAGCATTGTGGGAACTGCTGAAGCATTACAACATGCCCGACCGCGTCATCGCGAAGCTCCGCGACCTGCACGAGCACACCATGTACAAGGTGATGTGCGACAAAGAAGTCAGTACCGGCTTCTTCCCTCAACGAGGCCTCCGAGAAGGCTGCGCTACCTCACCTATACTGTTCAACGTTTACCACCAAGCAATCATCCGCCTCGCAGAGACGAAACGTGCCGAAAGAGCCACGGCTATCGGACTCGAGCATGGCATACGGTGGACTACACGCTCCGGGCACAGTTTACCACCCAACGTGTCAACATCTACAACGAAGAAACCACAGAGGTGAACATCTCTATATCGCTGTTCGCGGACGACACGACGATCATTGGCACAAGAGCTGAGTGCCAGCTCGGCACACAGACCGTAAAGGAAGTGATGGGCACGCTGGAAGAACGCACTAACGACGACAAGGAAGAACATGCGGTCTTAGGAACTGAAGAGGCCAAGAAGATCCGAATGCTCGGAACCTGGCTGGGAAGAAAAGAAGACCTAGGCCAGAGACTGCAAAGGGGGGCCAGAGCGTGGGCGGGCCTGCGAAACATGCTACGCCGCACTCGACTGAGCAAGAGGACCCAAGCCAGAGTGGTCGAGGCCTGCGTTGAGAGCACGATGCTTTTCAACGCCGGAGCGCGCCCTTTCCAAAAAGGAGAAATCCGCAAGCTGCAACAAGCAATGGATCGGCGGTATCGAACAATATGGAGTAACAAGTCGAAACCACCACTGATCGAGATGGAGGAACGTGGTGTCAACATGTGGGACGTACGGTGCGAACTTGAAATACGCAGCATCAATTCAAAGATCGAGTTGGCACACTGGAGAAGAATGGGGCACGTGCTGCGACTGCCGGACAACAACACAACCAAAGGTGCGGTGCTAGGATGGAACAAGAACCTCGAAGGCATACGGAAGGCGAAGAAGCGCAAGCAGACCCTCATGAGTTTTTGGAAGAAGTTAGTGCGGAGTGCAAGAATGGACGAACTCGAGATCGAACGGTTGGTGATGGACCGTGACGGGTGGAGAGAACGGATCAAAGCGCGGGAGAAGGAAGTACTATAACAGGAGAATCTCAAAAGGAAGCAAGCCCAAACAGACAACCACCAGATGCAGACGGCAACAGAGATGGAACCGGAGACCGAACTGACGGGATTCCGCTGCCGTTACGAGGGGTGCCGCAAAACGTGCGCGTCGAGGGGCGGCCTCGCCATCCATCAGCGCCGGATGCACCACCAAGTCGTGAAAGTAGAGCTCCCCTGCCAGAAGTGCGGAACAAACTTCAGCACGGAGGCCACAAGGAAAAACCACATGAAGTGGTGCCGTGGAGGACAACAAGACGGCAAGACGACGCAATGCACAGAATGCGGCAAATGGATCAGTAGGACTAACTTTGCCCGTCACAAGAATAGCTGTAAGACGAGACAAGTCAAGCAGGGACGGGTGAAGACCACCACAACTGAGCAGCAGGACCACCAAACGACCGAAACTGCAGCGCGTATCTACCGGAGCGTCCAGGTACCTTGCCCTTCCTGCGGGAGAATGCTTGCCCGCACGAACATGGCGAGACACCGCAGAGTCTGCGAGCAGTAACCATTCGGGTAATCCACGCCGACCGGCGACAAAAGGATAACAAGACAAGACAAGATGTTGATGATGAAGATGTTGATGTTGGTGTTGATGATTTGCGGAACACGGCGAAAACAAACGAACCCATGGATGACAGCGCATGTTGAGAAGCTACGCCAACTAAACCTCGAGCTAGCGAAAGCACTGCACGAAAGAAACAAATGCAGGCAGAAAGAGGAGCAAAACAGAGAAGAGATCGCTCAGTCGGAGCACGAAGTGAGTAGAATCAGGCAAAAACACAAGAAAAAGCTTGCGAAATGGGAAGAAGAATGGTGGGATAAAATTGCAATCGAATGCAGAACCGCGGCAGATAGAGGCCAGATAGCCGACGTCATTAGAGAGGAACTAAGAGACCACATTCGCTTCATATTTGCACAGCGAGCATGGAAGTGGAACGACGACGAAAAACTCGGGATTATCCTCCCATTATACAAAAAAGGCGACCGCCAAGACCTCAACAACTACCGCGGCATATGTCTCCTGCCCATTGTCAGCCGTATCATCGCGAGAATACTAGCCACGCGCATCCGAGATTGGGCAGAGGCGATTGGAATACTGGATGACAGATCGCATGTTTATTTGATCTCAAGAAAGCGTATCCTCGGGTCTGCAAACCTCTCCTCTGGGCATTACTAGCAAAATATGAGATGCCCACGAGCTTTATACAAAAATTGCAGGACCTTCATGAATTCACCAACTAAAAAGTCAAAATAAAAAACCAGACTAGCGAAGAGTGGAAACCAGAGAGAGGATTAAGGGAAGGCTGCCCAACATCCCCGGTGTTATTCAACATCATGCACCAAGCATGCATGCGGAAAGTCGAAGAACACCGGAAAGCCGCAGCAAAACTACGAAACAGAGACTGTAGGATACCATGGAACTGGTTACCAGGCCACTCACTGCTCCCAAAAAGAGCAAACCAGTACAACTCAGAGACAAAACATCACAAGTTCTCAACATCCCTGTTCGCGGATGACACGACTCTGATCGGACAAAGAACAGAAATCAATGAAGGCCTAAACATAGGACTGGATGAAGAAGTTTGAATAACAGACGAACGATAACAAACAGGAGATCTTGGTGTTTGGAACGAATTCGAAGGAGGCAAAGTCAGGATGCTAGGCTCATGGTTAGACAGAAAACACGACATGCAGCAAAGAGTACAGAAGGCAGCGAAAGGGTGGGCATCCATCCGCAAACGCTTCATCAAATGTCGCCTGAACAAAACGACTCAAGCAAAAGTAGTCGAGGCCTGTGTAGAGAGCATCCTCCTATGTCATGCCAACACTCGGCCTTTCTGAAAATCAGAAACCCAGACACTACAGAAATTCGTTGACAAGATCTACAGATATATCTGGAGCTCAAAGAGACAAGAACCGTTACGGGAGATGGAAGAACATGGAGTTAACAGTCAGGACATCAGAAACGAACTGGGAGTGGCTTCGATCAGAGTAAAAGTTGAAAAAGCTCACTTGAGGCGAATAGGCCACATCCTGAGAATGCCAGACGACCGGCAAACTAAAAGAGCTATACTCGGGTGGCTCACTCCACTAGAAAACATCCGCAAGAGAAAGAGAAAGAGAGGCAACACCATCGCCTACTGGCAAAAGCTCCTACGAGAAGCCAGACACTAGAACCATCAACAGTGGAACGACTTGCGCTCGACCGTGAAGCCTGGAAGCACCTGGTCCAAGAACGAATCGAACACACGCAAAACTGGGAAAAACAGCAAGGCAATCGCAAAGAACAAATCGCGCCCACCAGCCCCCCCCCCCACAACACCGGCAGCAGCAGAACCAAAAGCAGACCACAGACGACAACATACAGATGTGAATACCCCGACTGTGGCAAAATCTGCTTGAGCAAGGGAGGGCTGGCCATCCACCAGAAACGGCTGCACAAAGTGTACACTGACCCCGTCGCATTCAATTGCACTAAGTGCGAAAAGACATTCCGACAAGAAGCGACACTACTCAACCACAGAAAGACTTGCCAAGGAGAAACAGAAGTGAATGCCAAAACAGCAAGGTGCACCAGATGCGATACGATGGTATCGAAATCCAACCTGGTGAGGCATAGGCGAACATGCAGAGGGGCGGCGGCAGTCGAGATCGAAAGTCAAAAGGGAGGAACATCGACGACCACACCGGCGACGGCAACGCTAACGGCGACAACAAGGGCAACAACAAAAGGAGACAGCCAGACGGGTCGGACAGCTGCTAGAAAGTATCGTGCAGAGACAGCAAAGTGTGAAGATTGAGGTCGGGACTTGTCCAAAACTAATATGGCAAGACACAAACGAACGTGCAGGGGAACGTAGCTATCGGTGTCCCATGCCCTTCGGGCGAGAATGGGATGAAGGAGATGATGATAATGATGATGAGGATGATGATGTTGATGATGATGATGATGATGGTTTCCTCGCGGCAAGAAAAAAGATGTTGATGATTATAATTATGATGTTGATGACTATGATGATTATGATTTTGATTTTGATGATGATGGATTATGATCTATTTTTATTTGCTGCGATTGAGATAAATTCCAGAGTTTTGCTAATTCCTGTCAGCATCCAATCCAAAATTGGTGACAGTAAACCAAGACTCTCATCCCCACCTTCTGACGCTCGTAGGCCAGCTCAGCGGCTGCCTTGGCGGCGGCCTCCTGACTCCGAGTCTCCACATCGGTGCGCAGCCTCTCCAGCTCGGCCGATCGGCCGGCCAGCTGCTCCTGGCAGCGCTCCAGCCGGCTGCGCAAATCGGCTTCGGTGGCGCTGGCGGCTTTGGCAGCCTGGCCAGAGTCAGTCCGCAGCTTCTTCAGGCAGGCGGCCAGGTAGTCGCGAACGTCCGCGTCGCTGCCGGCCAGGAAGCGCAGCGACAGGTGGGTCAGGTGCTTGAAGGGGTTCGTCTCCACCACGTTCAGGCACCAGTGATCTGGGCCCGGCGACAGCTGGAGAATGTATCTGGGGAGGCCAGTGGGGAAAGGGAGATGTAGGTGGGTCAGGTGGGAGATGCAGGTGGGTCAGGTGGGAGATGCAGGTGGGTCAGGTGGGAGATGCAGGTGGGTCAGGTGGGAGATGCAGGTGGGTCAGGTGGGAGATGCAGGTGGGTCAGGTGGGAGATGCAGGTGGGTCAGGTGGGAGATGCAGGTGGGTCAGGTGGGAGATGCAGGTGGGTCAGGTGGGAGATGCAGGTGGGTCAGGTGGGAGATGCAGGTGGGTCAGGTGGGAGATGCAGGTGGGTCAGGTGGGAGATGCAGGTGGGTCAGGTGGGAGATGCAGGTGGGTCAGGTGGGAGATGCAGGTGGGTCAGGTGGCAGATGCAGGTGGGTCAGGTGGCAGATGCAGGTGGGTCAGGTGGCAGATGCAGGTGGGTCAGGTGGCAGATGCAGGTGGGTCAGGTGGGAGATGCAGATGCAGGTGGGTCAGGTGGCAGATGCATGAGGTGGCACAGGAAGAGATACAGGAAAGACGGGTGTGGGATCTGAGGATCATGGGATTGGGTACAACAGACACAAGCTGCAACCAGAATTTAAGACAATATGTAATGCATAAGCTGAGAGTGCAACTGGGTGAGCAGATTTCAACAAGGGGTGAAGGAAGTGCAAATATTAACGGCAGCAGAGCACGCACTAAATCACAAAAAATTCCGACAAACTGTAATCAGTTAAAATATGCAAGAGAATTGTCGGCAGTAAAAAATTGCAACTTCAAGTGTTTAAACACACACAGAGAAAGAAAGAGAGAGAGAGAGAGAGAGAGAGATAGAGGGAGCGAAAGGAGACGGAGGCAGACGGGCTGGCGAGGCAACTCAGCAAGAATTTAAAGTGCCACGATTTAGAGTAGTCAATCAATAGCAGTGGGAGTCAATTGGGCCCCCTCCCCGAACCCATTGGAGCCAGCTGATTTCAGACTGAGCGTTAAATAGCTGCATCTTGCATTTAGTGCACAAGTAGTAGCACAAATCTCAATTGTCCCCTACAGTACTGTCTCACTCACAATTAGACTCTCACTCACAATTAGACTCTGTCACTCACAATTCGACTCTTACTCACAATTAGACTCTCACTCACAATTAGACTCTGTCACTCACAATTCGACTCTCACTCACAATTAGACTCTGTCACTCACAATTCGACTCTTACTCACAATTAGACTCTCTCACTCACAATTAGACTCTGTCACTCACAATTCGACTCTTACTCACAATTAGACTCTGTCACTCACAATTAGACTCTTCACTCACAATTCGACTCTTACTCACAATTAGACTCTCTCACTCACAATTAGACTCTCACTCACAATTAGACTCTCACTCACAATTAGACTCTCTCACTCACAATTAGACTCTCACTCACAATTAGACTCTCTCACTCACAATTAGACTCTCACTCACAATTAGACTCTCACTCACAATTAGACTCTCACTCACAATTAGACTCTCACTCACAATTAGACTCTCACTCACAATTAGACTCTGTCACTCACAATTCGACTCTTACTCACAATTAGACTCTCTCACTCACAATTAGACTCTCACTCACAATTAGACTCTCACTCACAATTAGACTCTCACTCACAATTAGACTATCACTCACAATTAGACTCTCACTCACAATTAGACTCTCACTCACAATTAGACTCTCACTCACAATTAGACTCTCACTCACAATTAGACTCTCACTCACAATTAGACTCTCACTCACAATTAGACTCTTACTCACAATTAGACTCTCACTCACAATTAGACTCTCACTCACAATTAGACTCTCTCACTCACAATTAGACTCTCACTCACAATTAGACTCTCTCACTCACAATTAGACTCTCACTCACAATTAGACTCTCACTCACAATTAGACTCTCACTCACAATTAGACTCTCACTCACAATTAGACTCTCACTCACAATTAGACTCTCACTCACAATTAGACTCTCACTCACAATTAGACTCTCACTCACAATTAGACTCTCACTCACAATTAGACTCTTACTCACAATTAGACTCTCACTCACAATTAGACTCTCACTCACAATTAGACTCTCACTCACAATTAGACTCTCACTCACAATTAGACTCTCTCACTCACAATTAGACTCTCACTCACAATTAGACTCTCACTCACAATTAGACTCTCACTCACAATTAGACTCTCACTCACAATTAGACTCTCACTCACAATTAGACTCTCACTCACAATTAGACTCTCACTCACAATTAGACTCTCACTCACAATTAGACTCTCACTCACAATTAGACTCTCTCACTCACAATTAGACTCTCACTCACAATTAGACTCTCTCACTCACAATTAGACTCTCACTCACAATTAGACTCTCTCACTCACAATTAGACTCTCACTCACAATTAGACTCTCACTCACAATTAGACTCTCACTCACAATTAGACTCTCACTCACAATTAGACTCTCACTCACAATTAGACTCTCACTCACAATTAGACTCTCACTCACAATTAGACTCTCACTCACAATTAGACTCTCACTCACAATTAGACTCTTACTCACAATTAGACTCTCTCACTCACAATTAGACTCTCACTCACAATTAGACTCTCACTCACAATTAGACTCTCACTCACAATTAGACTCACTCACTCACAATTAGACTCTCACTCACAATTAGACTCTCACTCACAATTAGACCCTCTCACTCACAATTAGACTCTCACTCACAATTAGACTCTCACTCACAATTCGACTCTTACAATTAGACTCTCTCACTCACAATTAGACTCTCCCACTCACAATTAGACTCTCTCACTCACAATTAGACTCTCCCACTCACAATTAGACTTTCTCACTCACAATTAGACTCTCTCACTCACAATTAGACTCTCCCACTCACAATTAGACTTTCTCACTCACAATTCGACTCTCACTCACACTCAGACTCCGCGTCAATAAGAAATGACTTCCTAACATTTTGCAACAAACTTTCCAAAATCGGCCTTTAAATACAAACCTGGGCGCGTCGCGGCCCTCCTCAGCCTGGCACAGCTGCAGCAGGTCGATGAGCTTCTGTGCGAATGCGCCGAAATCCACCAGCAGACCCTGCTGTTGCTTGAGCACCTGTGGAGTACGGGTGTGCGGTGTGCGGCCTGTTAATTTATTGCTGCATCAATAGACACCAAAATGCACATGTTCGGTGGGGCAAGTCGGAGGCAAGGGGGAGTGAAGCTGGGGCATGCCCGGCAGCGCCAGCAGGGGTGAATCACAGCTACAACATGACAGGCAGGACAGCAGTGAGGATTTGCCAGCAGGGGTGAATCACAGCTACAACATGACAGGACAGCAGTGAGGATTTGCCAGCAGGGGTGAATCACAGCTACAACATGACAGGCAGGACAGCAGGGGTGAATCACAGCTACAACATGACAGGCAGGACAGCAGGGGTGAATCACAGCTACAACATGACAGGACAGCAGTGAGGATTTGCCAGCAGGGGTGAATCACAGCTACAACATGACAGGACAGCAGTGAGGATTTTCCGCACCTGAAAGTCGTCCTCTCCCAGCCGGAGGGTGAAGAGGAACTGCAGGTCGGTCTCATCGGTGAGTCGGATCTGAATCTCCCTGCGCAACAGCGGGGAGGTGAGGGTTACCCGCTCAATAGCGACCTGAATTCTCGCCATGCGCTCCTCGCGCTCCTTCACGGTGACTCGGTGCTCGCAGCGGTACAGCTGCTCGCTGGAGCCCATGGCGCGGCCTGAGCAGAGACTCGGACAGGTGTGAAGGCTCGGCTATGCTGAGTTGGCTGCGATTTCAACTCGGCAGTCAGAGTCAGAGGCCGGTCGCCGAGTTGAGCAGCAAGTTACAAATGAACTGAGTCTGCTCTGGGCATTCTAGAAGCCACCATTTTTATCTTTGTTGAGTAAAACAAACACATTCTCTGCCTAAAATTGGTTACAAATTACAAATAACATTGAAGTGAAAAGCACACCAAGGACACACATAAGATGCTGATCTGACAAAATCGGACAAAATCAAAAGCATATCATATGCATCCATGCTTATTATAATTCATTGTTGAAAAAGGAAAAAAATATTAATTTAAAAAACTCACAAGAACATAAAACTTATACCAAATACATAATTGGAATAGATTAAAAAACCCACAGCTACCACTAACACTATGTGTATGATTTATTCATGGACTTTTTGTATATATCTATTTACTAAATAAATATCATTATAAAATTTAAGCCAAGAAGAAATCAGCTTAAGATGCTAACCAACTACCCTAGCTATGCTTTTGGGGGCATAATTGAAGGCATAGAAATATTAGCATTTAACGAGTTTAATTTCAAAGGATTTAAGGGATTCAAGTTTGGTTAAACTTAATAGTACTTATTAGGACAATAGTCTTGAACTAGATAGTTTCTATTTTCAAATTTAATATATCACAAAGCCTATCTGGCTCAGGTTATTTGGAAGTTAATGATAACAATCTAAGCTATTTAATATTTTTCTCTTAGCCCCTTAGATACTGATAGATTAAATCCTATATACTAAAAATGAGTTGTCTGTATATATATCTAGATACCATTTAAATACCTAGATCTCCAACTATATCATTTGGCACAATAGGCATAGGCTCAAGTCGTGTTGAAGGTTAGGGTCATTTCAACAAAAAGTCATTTTGGCAACAGACATTTCAGAGAAAAGCTATAGCAAATATATAATAATATTTTTGTTATAACCTTTGAGTATCTTATTTTTAGCTTTGATATTTTAGGTTTTTTAGGTCAAATAGAAAATAACTTTATTTTGCTATAGGAAATGAGGCCCAAGTAGAGTAAACTTATTTTGAGCACTTGTATGCTATAGAGTATTTGCAAGGTTTAGGTCTTCATCTCAATTCTTTAGGCTTAGTAGCCCAGCTACAAAATAAACAAGTTAAGGTAATTGCAATGGACTAAGACTGGAGCTAGCTGCTCATGGAATATAATGTTTAATAGAATAATAAGAACAAGTTGTGTTTATTAATTGTGTTACATCAAGAAGCATAACATAGGCCTATATAATAAAAAATAATATATAAAGGAATAGCAATTTGTTTGTTCTTTTTGATTAATAAATAGTACAATCTGCTTAAGCACTATTGGTATATTATGATTGTGTTACCTAATACTATTCATTTAATTTGTATAATATATACATTATAGGCCTAATGATACATTTTTATATAAGTTTTTTATGTTTTATATATTTTATATATTTAAAATAAGTTTATATATTTATACAAAATACTTAAATATTTATTGTGTCAAAAAAGCTTTTTGCTGAAACATATTGCCAAAATAGTTTTTTGCTAAAATGAAGTTTCTAATGTTGATATAGATGCATATGCTTAACAAGATTGATATAGGACTAAAGGAAAGCCAGGAAATTATATACAATTTAGGTGGTGCATAGGCAATAGGCTTAATTAAAACTATAGTCTAGATATAAAGCAAAATATAAGGCTTAAACCTATATCATGACATAGCTTATAAGGCTTTGAATTCCAAAAATATAAAACAAATAAATGAATTAACTGTTTAATATGTATTGGCAGCAAAATTGTTTGTTATAATCAATTGCTATATAATGACAAAGGTATATATGTATTACTTTAATGTTGGATATTAAAAGTATGACTAAGAAATTTTACCTAAGACATATCCACCTATACTAAAAATCAAAACTATGTACCTATAGGAACCTTTGTTTAACTTGACTTTCCATATACTAAAAATGGTATTTTGGTCGGTAGTAGGTAGATAAGTATATGTGTGATTGATTTTAGCAAAAATGGCTTAACCAATTTTCTTTGAATTTGCACTATTTGATCAAAAAATTTTCTATGACAGTACATGCATCATAGCTAAGAAATTACTCAATGCTAAATCTTTATTATATTTGAATTTATGCATTGATATATTGGGAATTCTCACAATAGTATCAGTTTTGTGCATACAAAGCATAAAGATGAAAACATGTCTATGGTTAAAAGGCTAGGCCCTATAACAGTATAAGGGGACCTTTAAAGGGTGATCCATTTGAGATTGAAAAATTATCTACCAATTAAGTTGCTAATACTGGGATTCAAGTCAAGCCATTGCTTACTTTTTTATTTTGGACTATTATTCTCTGGATAGCTTATGGCTAGATAACTAGTAGCCTCAGGTTCAATTGTGCCACCTGCAGAGGTATGGCTAGCTCTTAGAGTGGCAACTAAATTGATTATAACATAACTAGTATATAGTAAACTATTAATTTGTTCACTTGTTTCATTTTTGGACTCTATAAATGGAGAAAAATAGAATTCAAACAACAAAAAGAATTTAAAAATGGTTGTATAGGATAGCTGCTTATAATTATCAATATTAATGCAATATATATATATATATTAAATTTTAATAGTTAAAATGGCAAAAAGCATTTAAATACATTTTAGGGAAAATAGATGACTATCTGCTATCAATGTATTATGTCTTGTAAAACCCCATGGGTCCAAAAAACTATGCAATAATGTAAAACATATTGTTTTTTTCAAACTTTGTCTTTTTAATCAATATATTGGCTTAGCCTTAGGCCCTATCTAACTTAATAAGGTTATCTATTTCTATTTAAAGCATAAATAATTTTGTGCAAGTGTAACTATTGATAGTTTTTTAGACTTCTAGACTTCTAATAGGTGGATAGGCCTAATTGAAAAATTCAAGTAATCTATAAATATGGTCATATGGACACTGTAAATTGTAGACTTCTAGAATCTAATGCTAAAACTTCTGTGGGACAATGAGTCAGACTATAGAGAGCCTCAGCAATGCAGAGAAGGTAGGAGGGTAGAGATGTTGGTATCTTATTTGATTTGAAATTTTTGACAGATGGACCCCTTGTCAAATAGCACTGTGATTCTGATGCTCAAAAACCCAGATAATGCTATGCTATGCTGGCACTGATGTTGATCATGAATGGGGGGTGAATTCGGCTGGCCCAACTTACAAGTATTGTGGGCCAGTCTGCTTTAGAGGGTAGGCCTAACCGGTCCTTTTGCCCCTACCACCTGCCTACTAAACCCGTAAACCGTTCTGTTCAGACGTGCCTTCCAGTGGGTGTGGCGTGTGGTGTTGGTCAAGTGGGTGGGTGGGCCTGGGGCGGTAACCCCTCGCTGCTCAACCCCCCCCCCCACCTGAAGAAAATTTATAGCTACGCACGCAATTTCACTCAGTCAATGCTGCTACGCCCTAAGCTACAGCTGCTGAAATTAGTGAAATACGAGTTTGGACGACGTATTGGACTTAAAGACGTTGAAGGTTCAGTTAAAAATGCGTTTCTCAGAAATGCCACGTTTTTTGAAAGTTGCAATTGTTAAAACGAAGGACGCACGCAGTTAATGTTAGTCATTAAATTAAATCAAGCTTATTGTCCCTTAATATGTAGATTTTATAGTTTTTTCATTTTTGTCAAATATCAAACATTTTCCTCGATGTAAGTGGTCATATATGGCCCGGGTTTTTTATACGCCATGTGGACTAGTATTGGTTTTGACAATCAATATGAGAAAATGGACAATCAAAATGAAAACAGCCGTAGATCT
The DNA here is from genome assembly GCA_002269645.1 of Macrostomum lignano. NCBI lineage: Eukaryota > Metazoa > Platyhelminthes > Macrostomidae > Macrostomum > Macrostomum lignano. Next base: position 27,373 of record NIVC01003679.1, read on the forward strand.
GCATGCAGCAGCTCAGCTCAGCTTCGCAGCAGCTGCGGCTTAGGCCATAGACTTTTTGACGATCGAAATGAGAATTGGACAATCAAAATGGCAACGCGCGGTTAGTTTAGCGAGGCAGCACATTTAAGCATTAGCCAGCCATCTTTCTCAGCCATCTCTCCAGTTTGCTGGTGATGGCATCACCTGTGAGTCCAGATGACAGACGTCGGCTCATCGAGGTAATAGATCGAGGCACGCTGTGTCCATCCGCATTCTTCCGGGATATTCACCTTTTCTGAACCCTTCGGAATTCGCCAACAGTTGCCTCAAGGCCAAGATCAAAAGCAGACTGGCGCAGCCTGACATCGTTGAGGAAGAGGCAGTTGCCCCAGAAGGCGTGAACCAGGAAGAGTGGCGTTACATGCTGCTGGAGAGAGTGGCGCGTGAGTCATTGCCTGAAGCCGTGACTCCGGACAAGGCAGCTGCGTGGGAATTGCGCTGCTTCCGTCAGCTTGGACGCTGCCTTGCTGGGCAGGAGTTCTGAACCTATGCTGCTGGACTGCTGTGTTTCCATCATTTTTCTGACTGTGTTGCCATTTCTGTTGTCAATTTCTCGTTTCTATTGTTAAAATTTCATTCAAATAAACGCGCACACTGCTCCCGTTGCCGCTGCCGTTTTGATTGTCCAATTCTCATTCGATCGTCAAAAAGTCTATGGCCTAAGCCGCAGCTGCTGCGAAGCTGAGCTGAGCTGCTGCATGCAGATCTACGGCTGTTTTCATTTTGATTGTCCATTTTCTCATATTGATTGTCAAAACCAATATCACTCACTAGACAGACTCGATGGCGTTGATGATGATGATATTTTGCTTAAATTTTATCACATTGGCTAACACAAACTTATCATAGCCGATAGCCCTTCCTGCATTGAAAATTCCGAATCGGAGTGTTTTTTACATCTTAGCTCGTACACTATACTTTGTGGCTTCCATTAAGACAAAAGTAAACAGCCATAGTAATTTCTTTTTTATATGCATGTACAATGTAGTTCGGTGGCAAGCCTTCCGTCCATACAGTGTATATACAGGGTACCTAAATTAATTACCTAAATTAAAGACTAAATATACTGGTCAAACTGTACTGTATAGTTAACTGTAGTTCTGCGGGAAAACTTCGCAGGCACGTGTACATGTATGTGCATGTATGCATGGTTTCTTTTATTAGAGTATTTTATTTTTATGTTTAGATTTTCTCCAACTAACACTGTAGAACAATCAAAGAGGCTATTTTTATTCAATTTACAACGCGAATTTAAGCGTTAAAAATGGTGATGCATTCATTTACATGTTCTTTTGAATAAATATATGTATTCATATAGTACGAGCTACAGTACTGTCGCTTAAAACGAAAGAAACACAAACTAAACAATATTCAATTGCCCTTAGAATAGTTGCCCTTAGGTTTATTTTGATTAAAGTTAATTAGCATCGGTTTTTAAGTTTGACAGTTTCGAATATGCGACACAGCTTGAACTCGTGAATGTACTCGAATATTCGAACTGAATGTCGAATGTCACGAATCGATTTGGTAAAAACTTCTTCAAATCACGAAACCAGTACTCAGTAGACCTTGACCAGCTTGCTCCAGTCAGGGTCCGTCTCGATGGCGTCTCCAACGCTGGCATCGGAGAAGTCCAGCATTCTGCACCTGTCGTCCGCCTTGTTGTGCAGGGCGGCCCTGCACTGCCACCGGTCAGCGCAGCGGAGAGCGCACTCGGACTCCCGCCTGACGCCCGCCAGCTCGGTGAAGCAGTAGCTGGGGCTGATGTTGCCGAGGCGCAGGAAGCTGGCCCGCCTGAACCTCCCGCTGTTGGGCGTCACCAGCGGCTGGCAGATGAAGGCCTTGCGATGCTCGAACTTCACGTCGGCGATTCCAACGGAGCTGACGGCCAGGAAGTCGTCGGTCTCCGAGCTTCGGCTGGGCGCCGCGTCGCCCCAGTCGGCATCGGCGGCCAGCAGCTGGGAGCCGTTGCTCCACAGCCAGCCGGTGCGGTTGCGGCCGCGCTCGACCAGCAGGTCGGTGGCGCCGATCCACAGCCAGCTGGAGCTGGAGTTCAAGCTCTCGGCGATGTCGCGCACCAGGCCGAGGTCGACGGCGAGCTCACCAGCCAGGTGCAGACAGTGGGCGGCCGCCTGGCACCAGTCCAGCGGCGAATCCGTGTCGTTGTAGTAGGCACAGGCGCCGCGGCCGCCAACAGGAAAGTACGGGCTCGGGCAGGCCGACGACCAGATGGCGGCTATGGAGATGGCAAATGCCGCGGCGGCGGCGAAGCGGCGAGCCTGGACGGCGAGCATTTTGCAATTGGCGACTCAAAACAGCTCAACGCACGGGGCTTGGCTTTTATAAGCCAACAGACTTGGGGCCAAGGCAGCCACCATCTGTTGGCTTTTTACAAGAAGCGCGCAGCCACAAGAAGCTAAGGGTTACAAAAAGCCGTCAGCTGAGGCCCAGAAATATGAATTTCTGAGGGTTATTGACAATGCCTAAATTCAAGGGATAGGTGTTACCATGGAAACCTGGGACTGAAACGTAGCAGGCTCTTGGAACGCTTGAAAAAAGCAGGAAAACACGAAGACGTGGCTCGATAAAATTTCTGAGCGGCTCTGAATAGGCGCGCATCCAGATGCATCAGGAGTAGCAGCAAAGCACAATTGGGTTTATACAAACTGTATTTATTCAGATAGCTCATCCATGAAAATATACATGACAGGTATGTACAAGCCAAACAACAGGATTTGATATGCGAGCTGCAAGCATTTAGATTTGAAGCTTGCTATGGAAACTCTTGACACTCAGGGCATGAAGAGGGCTCTCGCTGCTTACCAATTTGCCTCAAATGCAATTTTTTATAAATTAACAGGCATAGTTTACAACATGGTGCGACCCACGGGAGAATGGCCCACGGACGTTAGCTTTAGGACCCACCGACATCAGAGAATGACCCACCGACATCAGAGAATGACCCACCGATATCAGAGAATGACCCACTGACATCAGAGAATGACACACCGACATCAGAGAATGACTCACCGACATCAGAGAATGACACACCGATATCAGAGAATGACACACCGACATCAGAGAATGACCCACCGACATCAGAGAATGACACACCGATATCAGAGAATGACCCACCGACATCAGATAAAGACCCACCGACATCAGAGATTGACCCACCGACATCAGAGAATGACACACCGATATCAGAGAATGACCCACCGACATCAGAGAATGACCCACCGACATCAGAGAATGACCCATCGACATCAGATAATCACCCACCGACATCAGAGAATGACACACCGACATCAGAGAATGACCCACCGACACCAGAGAATGACCCACCGACACCAGAGAATGACCCACCGACCTTAGAGAATGACCCATCGACACCAGAGAATGACACACCAAAATAGTGCACACTGAGCCCTGAACTGAAATCGGGAAACCGAGCCTCACAATGAGTCGAACAGCGAGAATAACAAAACACACAAAAAATTATCCAAGGGTAAACTCAAGCCACAGCCTAAGGCGCATACACGGACTCGTCAATCGGACTGATGTAGCCGACGGCAATGAGGATGGCGTCAACCAGTGACCAGACTCCGAAGCCGCCAAAGCTGAACAGCTTGCCGAGCCCCTCGCGCCACTGGCCCAGGTAGAATCTGTCCAGGCCGAAGCCGCCCAGCAGGGCTGTGCACCACATGCTCACCGACCATTTGTAGCCGCCCGACCAATCGCAGCGCAGCATCCGGCGAAACGAGCGGCGGCCAAGGCAGCTGGCGTTCAAAGCTGCCGTGCAGTTGGTCTCGTAGTGGCGGAACACCGGGTCCCGGACCTGGGGTTGCGGTAGTGTCAGCAGTAGTAATAGTAGCATCAGCAGTAGTAATAGTAGCATCAGCAGTAGTAATAGTAGTATCAGCAATAGTAATTGCTGGACTCTGACTGACTCTGATCTGTTATGGACTGTGGGCTCTGGGGTCAGTGCTTGGGGTGGGTTCTTTGTCTGGTGAGGGTTTGCGTACTCTATGTACATCGTTGCTCATTCTCCATTCCATCGTGCATGCCTTATCTCTGTCACCCACCCCAATGCTATGCTGCGATACTTATTAAATGTGTTTCTGATCTAAGATTGACTTCAATAAACTTTTGTCACTACTGAGTGCTAAAGCTATTGACTTTCACTTGGCGTCGCAAGCAGGATCGCGCATGCCTGCATACGGCCAGAACGTCTATTAAGATACGAGACCAACTGCCTCTGGAAAATTTGGACGAACTGCGAGCCTGGGCAGAAGTGTTCGACGCTCAGGCGAGGTCCAAATGAGTCAGAGACGAGGGGAACAACCTCGGCTTGACAGACGCATTTTTAGGATCGCTGGGCGTAAGTCAACTTATGAAGGTCAAACAGCTAGTGGCTCCAAAGAAGATCGCGGGAATGCGGTGGGAGGACATCAAGAAAAGTCTTTTCAAGTATCTGGAGCCCAAGAAGAGACTTCTGATAGCCGAGAGGACAGCATTCATGGCCACGAGACAAGTCGATGGAGAGACTGTGGCCGGCTTCACTGCCAGATTGCGAGAACAGGCCATGGTTTGCGAGTTCGAGAAGTTCAAGGAAGAGCAGGCGGACCCGGCTGAGCAGCTGATTAAGATGCGCCTCATCGCTGGCCTAGTCAGCCAGGACACGAGAAACAAGGTTCTGGAGCGTGAGATGACGCAAGAGCTGACTGTAGATCAGATCACTGAGTTTGTTCAGCAGCTGCAACTAGTCAACGATTGCACGACATCAACATCGGCAGCTCAGAACATCAGAGCATTAACTGAGCCAGCTGTGCATCAGGCAGTGTCACAAGAGCTGGAGCAGCAATCGACTCACACTGTTCACCAGTTCAAGGGCAAGTGTGGAAGATGCGGCTTGGCTCAGCATCGTAATGTGTCAGAATGTCGGGCCTTGAAAGCTGCTTGCCACAAGTGCGGAAAGCAGGGACACTTTGCCAGGGCATGTCGCGGCACCGCCAAGGCGCACTTCACGGAGCCCAAAGCCAACCCGGATGAAGCTGTGTTTTTCTGCACTGAAGGCAAGCCAGCTGACTTCTGCTTTGTGAAGATCAACGGTAAGCAGGTGAAAATGGAGAGACAGCGGCGCCTCCTACTCATTGATCTCTAAGAAAATCTGGATCGACCTTGGACGTCCAGCACTCAAGAAGCCGAAGTCACGCATGCTGTCATATGATGGTCACGTGATGAGACAGCTTGGCCTCCTACAGTGCCTGGAGGAGACTGAAGGCAACAACGGGAGATTTGCGATAATTGAACTCCCGGTGATAGACTGTCACCAGCAATTCGGTCTCCTGGGCCGGAATCTGCTAAGCAGCCAGCAGATGCATCATTCGGAGGAGGTGAGCAACAAATATCTGAAGTTGGCTGGAATCAAGGGCGCGGTTGGAGAGATCCGACTCAAGTCCAGCGCCGAGCCAGTGTTCCAACCGGCCCGTGAGCTTCCCATGGCATTGAAACCGCTGGTGAAGAAGGAATTCGACCTGATGGAGGCGGCTGGAATTGTTGAGAAAGTGAACTCATCAGAGTGGGGCAGCCCGATTGTAGTCACCGCCAAGCCTGGCCGGGAGACCGCGAGGATCTGCGGCGACTACACCGCCGTCAATCAGCTGATTCAAGGTCAGACGTATCTCACACCCTCCATAGAGACGGCCTTTTCGAAAGTTGACAACAAGAAGTTCTTCTGTCACCTGGATCTGTCAGACGCCTACTACCAGATTCTCCTGGATGAGCAGTCCAAGGCGGTCACCACCATCAACACCCCGTTCGGCTGCTACCGCTTCAACAGACTGCCCTACGGTATCAAGGTGTCACCATCAGTCTTTCAGCGTGAGATGGAGAAACTGATCGGTGAGCATCCGAGTGTTATTACGAGTACTTATCAAGATGATGTGCTGATTGGTGGGAGTTCTACGCTAGAGCTGCAGCAGATCAGGGAAGGTGTCTTGAAAAGACTGCGAGAGGCCAATGTCAAAATTAACGAGTCAAAGTGCGTTATGGAGGCTAATAGCCTGAAGTTTCTGGGGCACGTCATCGATGCAGAAGGCATCAAACCAGACCCAGGGATGGTTGAGAGAGTGCTACAGGTAGCCAGCCCCAAGAGTAAAAAGGACCTAGAGAAGTTTCTAGGACTCGCACAGTTCTACGGCAGACTGATTCCCAACTTCTCCGAGCGCTGCCGAGTATTGCATGAGCTGAGGAGGAGCGACAGTGCATTCGATTGGAGCCCGGCAGCCGAGGCTGCCTTTGCCGAAGTAAAAGCATGTCTTTCCTCCAAGCCGTTTGTCAAGCCATATGACATCAATGCGCCAGTCTGCCTTCGAGTTGATGCTAGTGAAAAATCTGTTGGCGCTGTTCTAACTCAAGTAGGTCACCCGGTGATGTACCTATCGAGGATGCTCACCTCCGCGGAGTCCAACTACTCTAACATTGAAAGGGAAGCGCTAGCAATAGTCTTGGCAGTTGAGCGAGCGAAGAAAATGTTGAGCAGGAAAAATTTATCTTGCAAACGGACCATGAACCTCTGAGATTTATTTTCAACCCGAGCAAAAGCCTGCCAAAAACAGCGTCAGCTAAGCTGACTAGATGGGCCTTGAGACTGTCTGCATTCGATTACTCTGTGAAATACATTCCAGGAAAGCAGCTACTGGACGCTGATGCCTTGTCAAGGCTCAACTACACTGCAGAAGTTGATGAGGACACGGTGCATCAAGCGGATTCAGTGCTGAGCGCAGATGACTGCGACGCGTCTGGGCTGGTGACTCGGCAGGAGCTCCGGGAAGCCACACTGAACTGCTCGGTGCTGAAGAGACTGCAACAGAGAATCCAAACCGGGCGTTGGGGTCAAGTTTCTCAGGTTGAGCGACCCTTTAAAGCCTGTAGAACTTCCCTGTCGACTGATAACGGCTTGGTGATCCATGGAACTCGAGTGGTACCTCCAGCAGTGCTTCGTCGGCGGATTCTGAAAGCGGCTCATGATGAAGTGCATCCTAGCTTTGAGAGCACTAAGGCCCACATCTGCAAGGAATTCTGGTGGCCTGGATTGGATCGAGATGTGCGACAGTATGTGGAGAGATGCCGGATATGCGCTGAGTCCCGCCCGCTGTCTAATAGCAAAATCGACATATGGCCACCGGAGACAACTCCATGGAGCCGCGTCTACATGGACCACTGCGAAGTCTCGGGAGTCGGCCTGCTGCTGCTACTGTCGGACGCTTACTTAGGCTGGCCTGAAGCCATTCCGGTTCCGGACAAGTCGACGGACACTGTCATGAGAGTCCTGAGAGCTGTCTTTGCTCGCAACGGTGTGCCGCAAACCTTGGTATCCGACCAGATTTTAAATCGACCCGACTGTCTCAGTGGCTGAATTCAATCGGATGCAGGGAGGTCCACACTCCGCCATACCACCCGGCATCAAACGGACAGGCTGGACGGCTCGTAAGGAGCCTGAAGGACGGCCTGAGAACCTGGAACCGAGTTGTCTCATTTCAACAATTCCTGCAGAAGCTGCTCCTGACCGTGAGGACTGGCCGGCTGAGTGGATCTAGACCAGCGTCACCGGACATCATGATGTGGGGGAGGAGGCTGCGTCATCCTCTATCAATGCCCGAACAAGTCGGAGATGCCATCTGGCTTCGGATGTTCCCAGAGACCGAACCCGTCAAGGCCAAGTTCGTGGTTCAGCATCGCCAAAATACCGCTCTGGTGACGCCAACTGATTTGCCGTCTGGAGGACTGCGCCTGGCTCACCGCAACCAATGGAGCGACCGTCCAGAGAATCAGGAGGATGACAGCACTGGCGAGCCTGAGCATCGGCAGCCCCCAGCTGGTACATCCAAGATGGTCGTTACGGACCCAGCTGACGAGCCGACGGTTCAGAATGACAGCGCGAATGCTGGTGGGCCTTCCTATGAGCTCCGACCAAAACGTCCGGTCTGCTACAAGTGCTAATTTGATGGGGGGGGGGCAGTGCTGGACTCTGACTGACTCTGATCTGTTATGGACTGTGGGCTCTGGGGTCAGTGCTTGGGGTGGGTTCTTTGTCTGGTGAGGGTTTGCGTACTCTGTGTACATCGTTGCTCATTCTCCATTCCATCGTGCCTGCCTTATCTCTGTCACCCACCCCAATGCTATGCTGCGATGCTTATTAAATGTGTTTCTGATCTAAGATTGACTTCAATAAACTTTTGTCACTTACTGAGTGCTAAAGCTATTGACTTTTAGTAATAGTAGTATCAGCAATAGTAATAGGGTAGTATCAGCAGTAGTAACAGTAGTATCAGTAGTATCAATAGTAATAGTAGTATCAGCAATAGTAATTGCTGGACTCTGACTGACTCTGATCTGTTATGGACTGTGGGCTCTGGGGTCAGTGCTTGAGGTGGGTTCTTTGTCTGGTGAGGGTTTGCGTACTCTGTGTACATCGTTGCTCATTCTCCATTCCATCGTGCATGCCTTATCTCTGTCACCCACCCCAATGCTATGCTGCGATGCTTATTAAATGTGTTTCTGATCTAAGATTGACTTCAATAAACTTTTGTCACTTACTGAGTGCTAAAGCTATTGACTTTCAGTAATAGTAGTATCAGCAATAGTAATAGGGTAGTATCAGCAGTAGTAACAGTAGTATCAGTAGTATCAATAGTAATAGTAGTATCAGCAATAGTAATAGGGTATTATCAGTAGTTTCAATAGTAATAGTAGTATCAGCAATAGTAATAGGGTAGTATCAGTAGTATCAATAGTAATAGTAGTATCAGCAATAGTAATACGAGCTAGGGTAGTATCAGCATTAGTAACAGTAGTATCAGTAGTATCAATAGTAATAGTAGTATCGGCAGTAGTAATAGTAGTTCAGTAGGTGTATATTGTGCAAAATCAGTAATAATAGAAATACTTTTAGTAGTATCGTAAGAATACTTGCTGTAATATAGCCAGCAGTACTCAGAGAGCACTAGTCCCACCTTGCACGTGGCTCGCTTGTCGCAGGTGTACAGCTCAGGCGGCAGCTGGTGGCAGTAGCGGCATGCTAAGGTGCGCGGCAGCGGTCCCCGATCGCCGGTGCAGTTCACATCAGGCAGCGGCTCGCAGGGCACGGCGGGCACCGCGGCGCCCAGCCGACAGCCAGCGGTGGCGTTGACGCGGCAGGACAGGCAGGCGAACGGCAGGCGGTCGCACGGCGGCGGCGGCTGGTCTGCAGTCTGCAAAAAAGTGCAAAGTGTCAGTTTGAATTGGCTGGCTGCCACAGCGCACTGCTGATCCCATCTACTCACCTGGGGACACGGCGCCGTTGCAGCCTCCGGTTCCGACTCGCTGCCGGAAGCAACCGGGACCAGCAGCTGCGGAAGCAGCAGTGCCAATAGAAGAAACGCCGGAAACTGCTGGAATTCAATGGCCGATTTCTAATTTGAGTCAAAGGGTTTGGGAGTTCAGCTGGGGGATATGGGAGTTCAGCTGAGGGATATGGGAGTTCAGCTGGGGGATATGGGAGTTCAGCTGAGGGATATGAGAGTTCAGCTGAGGGATAGGGGATTTCAGCTGAGGAATATAAGATTTCAGCTGAAGGATATGGGATTTCAGCTGAGGGATATGGGATTTCAGCTGAGGGATATAAGATTTCAGCTGAGGATATCGGATTTCAGCTGAGGGATATGGGATTTCAGCTGAGGGATATAAGATTTCAGCTGAGGATATCGGATTTCAGCTGAGGGATAGGGGATTTCAGCTGAGGAATATAAGATTTCAGCTGAGGGACATGGGATTTCAGCTGAGGGATAGGGGATTTCAGCTGAGGATATCGGATTTCAGCTGAGGGATAGGGGATTTCAGCTGAGGGATAGGGGATTTCAGCTGAGGGATAGGGGATTTCAGCTGAGGGATAGGGGATTTCAGATGAGGATATCGGATTTTAGCTGAGGGATATGGGATTACATACATGTAATGCATACAAATAAAAAAAATCGATAATAATGAAACCAAATAATAAGATTATATTGTAAAAGTTACATGCATTGCACTAAAACACGATTGCAACGTTGACAACAGTGAAATAAAAGCACAATGATTGTAAGAAAATCTAAACATTAGTGACAAATGAATACATGAACATGCTAGCTAGTAGTACATGTAGCTCAACAGGCCTATGGTAAATGTAAAAGTTAGAACAAGAGATTATACAGAGAGAAAAAACCACATGCTGTTCAAAAATTGGTCAGCAACAGCAGGCGATCACAGGACAAATCAAAACAAAGCTACGAGTTTCACAAGCTGCACAAACAGTTGACCTTCAAAAGTTAGGACAAAAGAACCGAGGGAAAAATCATAAAACTGCATTGCATTGCAGCACAAGCACTGGTGGATATGCTATTGAGACTCCGGTAGTGGAACATCTGTAGATAAAAAATGGTGCAAGCAGACAGGAATTCATTGTCCAGTGAGATTGCCGCAGCTCCAACTTAGCGATGTCTTGGAATGCAGGCGACAGCAGCTTCGGCTTCAGAGAAAAAAAGAAGAGAAAGGAGATGACAATTTACTGGCAATAGTGAAACACAGTGCGCGGCAGAGCAGTGCTCAAAATGGTGTCTGGGAAATCAGAGGTAGATTTCTATTGCAGAAAAATATTAATACGAAAATATGGTCCCACTGAAATTGGACTGAAACAGACAGAAGGGGCACAAGAGTTTTTTAGCGTGGGGGGCGGAAGGGATTAGTAAGGGGCGGAAAGGAATAGTAAGGGGGCGGAAAGGACTAGTTAAGGGGGCGGAGAGGACTAGTAAGGGGGCGGAAAGGACTAGTAAGGGGGGCGGAAAGGACTAGTAAGGGGGGAAAGGACTAGTAAGGGGGCGGAAAGGACTGGTAAGGGGGCGGAAAGGACTAGTAAGGGGGGCGGAAAGGACTAGTAAGAGGGCAGAAAGGACTAGTAAGGGGCGGACAATAAAACTGCAGGGACGCGCAGGCGAGGATCACATGACTCGGCATTTTCGTTTGCGCCTTGGCGGAGGCGGCGGCGCCTCGGGCGGCTGCATGCGGATGGCCTGCACCACAGAGTGGAAGGCCTCGTCCACGTTGAATGGCGGGTCTTTGGCGCTGGTCTCGATGTACTGGATCTGCGGGAAATTGGCATAGCGGCTAGTACGATGATAGCTATGAGTGCACCACACAGCCAATCCTATGAAATGAACTAACAACCTGCATTCCTTGGCTCATCAGCAGACACCCCAGTCTCTCAGCAGACACCCAGTCCAACAGCAGACACCCCAGTCCATCAGCAGACACCCAGTCCATCAGCAGACACCCCACTCCCTCAGCAGACACCCCAATCCCTCAGCAGACACCCATTCCCTCAGCAGACACCCCAGTCCATCAGCAGACACCCAAGTCCATCAGCAGACACCCAGTCGAACAGCAGACACCCCAGTCCCCCAACAGACGCACGCGAAGGCGTATTCAGCACGCCAGTGAAGTATGAGACAGACCAGGCCTATGGGCTACGGTCTGCGATGCTTCACGCCTGCCCCTATCTTCAGCAGGTCAAGGCTGGAGGGAGGTCTGCACCCGCTATTTGCCGCTGGCAACCGCAGACCCCCCCCCTCACGCTGTTTCGCAAGTCGACCCAGGGTACTCGTCCCCGCGTGTGTTCAAGGCAGACCCTAGGGCTGCTGGACAGACTGGGCTCCGACGCTGGCGACCCATCCAGTGGCTTCGGCCGAACTTGGGTATGCAGGTCTGGCTTGCCAGCCTGCAGGCCGTGGTACTGCTTAACGTACCCCCTATTGCATAAGGTGTTTGACCGTACCGATGGGCTGGAAGGCCGGGGGGTTGTCCGGTCGCTAGCGGTCCTTTTCTTTTTCTTCTTTCCTCTTTCTTTTGTGACTCTGCTCACTCCTTCCCGCTTTCAGCTATGGCGTCATCCGCCTCTTTCAACCCCGCTGAAGCCGGGGCCCCGGCAACTCCGGCCGGTGACTCTGGCACCAGCGCCGCCCCACCGGGGGCAGATGGGCTTGCCGCCGGCTCCGCCGGTGACATGCCCGCACGCGCAACCGGGCCCTCCGCTGAAGCCCGACGCGCCCGTAACCAACGCCGCAACGAGCGACGACGGCGACTGCGGGATACTGCGGGCCGGCCACCGGCGGAGGGGGAACCTAGGGAGGGCGAGGCTGCTGTTGGGCCGAAAGGAGCCACAGCAACCCCTGCCCCCCAGGATACAACCCCCGCTGGTGAGCCACCCAGTAAACCTGCTACAAGCGCGGCCGGGCCTTCGGGAACCGCAGCCACCAACTACGCCTCAAAGGTCAAGCTCCAACCGGCGGTCATCGTCTTCGGGGAAGAGCAGGACCTCACGGCCGACGAGCTCGACAGTGCCTGGCGCACCATTGATGCTGCGCTCATCGACCAGCTCCTGGCGGGCCGCCCTGTGAGCGTGGTCAAGTCTGCCAAGACCGGCGGCTGCATCTTCATCTGGTGCAACTCGGAGGAGAGCAGCCGCAATCTACGCGAGCTTCTGCCAAAGCTGAACTGGCCCAAGAAGCTCGGCAAGCTCGTCTTCGCCAGCGAAGGCGAGTGACAGAAGACCCAGCGCTTTCGCGTCTGGATCCCGGCCGGCAGTGCCATTAAGTCCGGAGATCAGCTTAGGCAAATATTGCTAAAGCTGCACCCCGACCTTGAGGTCAATGGGCTCCTACACCACGCCACTTCCCGCAAGGAGAAGGGGGCTACGGTGATCCTAGGGCTCTCTGATGACTGGGCTAAGCGCTTGCCGCCTAAGTCCACAATTCATATTGGTCTGACTAAGCTGACCATCCTCCGTTGCGAGGAGCGGAAAGCTGATGAAGCCAAGAATGCCAAGGCTTCCGAAACCGGAACTGGGGCCCAGGCTCCTCCGGCAAAGAAGCCGAGGCAAACGGTCGACCCTATGCCCGGTAAGGCAGTTCGCGCTGCTGAAACCGGAAACCGAAATCGCAGACCCGCCAGGAGCACCCGGAGGTCCGGCCTAATACAGCGCGCGCTGGACCAGGCCAAGAGCCTTCGGGCGCATCGTGAGCGGGCCCGCGCCTCTCGCGCTCCACCCCAACAGCCAGAAGGCCAGGCTCTAAGCGGGGAGGCTCCGACCGACTGGTTCGAGTCTGTGACTCACCAGGAGGCTGGCACCACCCGCATCGACCTGACCGACGAGGCAGAGGGGACGGGCAGTGACAGCAACGAAGCACGCAGGGGAGGCGACGGTAACGTCCACGCTGGGCTCACGTCCGCGGAGGACTCCACAGCCACCCTAACTGCTGAGGACGCTGAAACTCCCATGGAGGTCTGCGGGTCACCCACCACTGAAAAGGAGGATGATGATCTGCTCAACGATTCCCCAACTGCGTGATAATGATCAGCAACCAGGGAATCCATTGCCTGCAGATTAATCTGCAACACTGCGTCGCAGCCTCGGTCAACCTTATGCGTTACGCCGAGCTCGACAAGCCGGGGCTCATCCTCGTCCAGGAACCCTGGACTCTGAGAGGTAAGCCTCAAAACGCCCCTGCTGGCTACAATTGTTTTTATACTTACCCTCGCGAGGCCAACCAGCCTCCCAGAGCTTGCATCTTTGCGAGAAAAACGCTCAGTGCGTGGCTCAGATCGGACCTGTCCAACAGGGACATCTGCGTCATCCAATCCGAGGACCTCCTTCCTGGGAAGACCACCCTCATTGCCTCGGTTTACTTACCAGGTGATGCTGCGGTCGTCCCCAGAGCCCTCGCTACGCTGGTAGAGCTTTGCTCTGCCAAAAACTACGAGCTCATGGTTGCCGGCGACATCAACGCCCACCACACTCACTGGGGCAGCACTGGCACTAATCAGAGAGGCGAAGACCTCCTAGCCTACGTTGCCTCTACGACCCTCGAGTTCTGCAACTCTGGGTCCACCCCTACCTTTGACAACGGACGGTGGTCGGAGGTGATCGACGCTACGCTCGCAACGCCCAGACTCTACCAGAGTATTGGAGCGTGGCGGGTGCTTCCAGTGTCCTCACTCTCGGATCACAAGTTCATCTCCTTCAACCTAATGGCCGCGCGTTGCGCAACTCGTGTTACGTGGAGACGGAACGCCAGAAATACTGATTGGGAAACCTTCGGGCTCGCCCTGAAGGAATTCCATCGGTCTCCTGGCCAACCATCCACGATCACGTCGTGCCGAGAGGCGGATGAGTGCGCGACTGTTTTGACAGAGACGCTAACCGCCGCCTTTGAGGCGTCCTGCCCTTTAAAAGCCTATAAAGGGAAAAAAATCCGCGCCGTGGTGGAATCCCGAGCTCGGCAACCTCCGTCGCAGGGCTAAGAGACTCCACCGCAGAGCAACTAAAACTAAGAGCCCAGCGGACCAAACCGCCTATCATGAAGCAATTCATGAGTTTAAAAGGCAGGTTAGGAATGCAAAGGCTCAAAAATGGCGACAATACTGTGAGGAGCTAGAGGGCTCACGCCCCACCTCTAGAGTTGTGAAAGCGCTCACGCTGGACAAAATGTCTAAGCTCTCCTCGGTCAAACGCACCGACGGTACGTCCACGGACAACCCAGGGGAAACGCTTGATGTAATGCTCACTGCGTTCTTCTCCAACGAGCCAGCTAACCCGACCACTCCGGATCACTCGGAGGGAGGTCACGCGCTGGCCGCCTCTATCATCACGGAGGACCGCATCGTGAGAGCGGCTAATTCCTTCAAGCCTTTCAAAGCCCCAGGACCCGACGGCATTGTACCGGCCCTCCTAAGAGAGGCTGTTAAATGCCCAGGCTTCCTGCGCAAACTTTGCAGCCTTCTTCGGGCATGCATCACGCTTGATTATGTCCCACAGGCATGGACCGAGGCAAAGGTGATCTTTATCCCTAAGCCAGGCCGCCCGGACTACCATTCTATCAAATCCTTCAGACCGATCAGCCTGACCTCCTCCCTGGTCAAGCTGATGGAGAGACTGGTGCTTTGGCGCCTTCTCTCTGTTGAGCTGAAGAACAAACCTCTCAGCGAGAACCAGCACGCTTTTCGGGCGGGTCGCTCCACTGAAAGCGCGCTGCACGTCCTGGTCGATAAACTCGAGAAGGCCGTGCTTGGTAATGGCTTTGCTCTGGGGATCTTCCTGGACATCATTGGCGCCTTCGATAACGTCCTCTTTGAGGCGTTCCGAAGAGCTCTTTGTGAGAGGCAAACGCACTCACATCTCACCAGATGGATCATGTATATGATCAGCCATCGCACGGCCACCGCCAGTCTGCTGGGCTACCAGAGGACGGTCCCCGTCTGCAAAGGTAGCCCGCAAGGTGGGGTGCTGTCTCCAGTTCTCTGGAATATGGTCATCGATGAGCTCCTCCGGGATGTTCGGCCTGACCCCATTCTGAAAGTTGGATATGCGGACGATGTCACCGCGGTGGCATCTGGTCCGTCCCCTGATACCCTCAGGGACCTTCTTCAGAACTTCATCTACGCCGCTGAGCAATGGGCGTACCGCTGTGGTTTAAGGCTCTCTGAGACTAAGACCGCAGCGATCATGTTCACCAGCAGGACCAAGTGGCAGATTCGGCCGCTCACGCTTTACGGAAGGGAAATCCCCTTCTGCAAGCAGACTAAATGTCTGGGTATTACCCTGGACCACAGGCTGAACTGGTCACCCCACGTTCAAGCAAAAGCCAAAAAGGCCTTCGTAGTCCTCGCGCAATTGCGCAGGGCTGTCGGCACCACCTGGGGGCTCACCCCCAAGCGCCTCTGGTGGATCTACACTGCAATGGTTAGGCCCGCTATCTCGTATGGCGGCCTGATCTGGGCTAGCGCCCTGCAGGTAAAGACCTGTCTAGAGGCTCTCAGGAGAGCGCAAGGGCGCGCATGTCGCATGATCATGAGCGCCCCTCCGTCTGCTCCTTACGATGGCCTCAACGCCTTCCTCAACATTCCTCCGCTGGAAATCTTTGTCCGCAGGGAAGCGGCTAAGACTGCCCGCCGTCTAGCTGACGCTGGCATTCGAATCCAGCCCCATAGGGCCATGGCTAAGCGCAAGCTTTTGCCCCACGCTGACCTCTGCCTCAAGGACTTGAGAGACAGCGGCGGGCTCCACGTCTTATCTGACGGCGAACCCCGCACTCTCAACCTCTTTCAGCGCTACAAGGTCACCATCCCCTCTAGGGATGCTGCCAATGACCACTGGAAATTCCAGGAGGTCCATTGCTACACGGACGGATCCATCAAAGACGGTCGCGCCGGCTTTGGGGTCTGCATCATCATCGACGGCCGCGTAATTGCCACGCATGCCCAGCACACTGGTAGACTCTCCACAGTCTTCCAGAACGAAGTTCTTGCCATCAGCTCTTGCGCTGCAGAGCTGAACGCCAAGGGTACGAGAGGAAAGACTATTGTCATCCACTCCGACAGCCAAGCGGCCTTACAGGCCCTTTGCCACACCACAACGAACTCCCGGACAGTCGCCGACTGCGCCCGGCAGCTCAACCTCCTGGCCAGTAGCAATACTGTCAGGCTGAAATGGATCCCAGGGCACGCAGGCTTTCCGGGGAACGAGCTGGCAGACACCCTCGCCAAGAGGGGCGGCTCTGGCTCTTTCTTCGGCCCTGCCCCCCTGGTCCCTATGCCCTTGACAGTCATCAATCGTCAGATCGACGACTGGGCTGACTCCCTCCACAGGGACAGATGGGCGGGCACCCAAAACTGCCGGCAATCTCGTGCCGCGGTTCCCTGCCCGTCTCGCAGGCTCAGAAACATCCTTCTGAACCAGAATCGGAAGGATATTCGAGCCCTTGTCATGACCCTTACTGGCCATGGCTACCTCGCCAGGCACTGCTTCCTCCGAGGTGACCTCGAGAGCGAACTTTGCCCCTTTTGCGAGTACGACAATGAAGATGCTCAGCACTTTGTTTGTCACTGCCCTTTCTTTAACAGAGACCGGCTACGCTACCTTGGGCCGAACCCGTCCATTGACGAGGTCTGCCAGCCCGACAGCATCCCACGGCTCATCCAGTTCCTTCGGGCGACTAGACGAGCCAGTTTCTTCCCAACGGAAGATCACGCTGCAGGACGGACCGGCGGACCACCCAGACTGGCCCCACGCCTCTGCCTGTCTGCGGACCTTCAGGGGCTAGCGGAATGGGCGACCCTCGCCTCCCCGCTGTGTCTACGGACCACCCTGCAGCTAAGTCAAGTAAGTAAGTCAAGTCCCCCAACAGACACCCCAGTCCCTCAGCAGACACCCCAGTCCATCAGCAGACACCCCAGTCCCCCAGCAGACACCAAAGTCCATCAGCAGACAACCCAGTCCATCAGCAGACACCCCAGTCCATCAGCAGACACCCCAGTCCATCAGCAGACACCCAAGTCCATCAGCAGACACCCCAGTCCATTAGCAGGCACCCCAGTCCATCAGCAGACACACACCAGTCCCTCAGCAGACACCCCAGTCCATCAGCAGCCGGTACCTTGAGCTGACTGGCCAGCTGTTTGCCCTCCTCCTCGCAGACCCGCCTGGAGTGCACCAGGTCAACCTTGTTGGCCACCAGAATCATGGGGTAGTGCTCCTTGTCTTTCACGCGCAGGATTTGCGTGTGAAAATGGCGCATATCGTCGAAGCTCTTACAATCGGTGACGGAGTACACCAGCAGGAAGCCGTCACCCTTGCGCATGTACTGCTCGCGCATGGCAGAGAACTCCTCCTGGCCTGCGGAGAGGGGACGGGCTGGGGAGCTGAGACTGAGGGAAGTTGGGATTTGAGCAATTTAAGGATAGCTCAGTAGCTCTATGGTTAGATGGATTAATAAAAGACGGGGATGGGAAGAGGCAGGTAGGGATTGGATTTCAAGGATGGGAAGAGGATGGTAGGGATGGGATTTGGAATGGGAAGAGGCTGGTAGGGATGGGATTTGGAGTACGAAGAGGCTGGTAGGGATTGGATTTAGGATGGGAAGAGGATGGTAGGGATGGGATTTGGGGTACGAAGAGGCTGGTAGGGATTGGATTTAGGATGGGAAGAGGATGGTAGGGATGGGATTTGGAGTACGAAGAGGCTGGTAGGGATTGGATTTAGGATGGGAAGAGGATGGTAGGGATGGGATTTGGGGTACGAAGAGGCTGGTAGGGATGGGATTTGGAATGGGAAGAGGCTGGTAGTGATGGGATTTGGGGTACGAAGAGGCTGGTAGTGATGGGATTTGGGGTGGGAAGAGGCTGGTAGTGATGGGATTTGGGGTGGAAAGAGGCTGGTAGGGATGGGATTTGGAATGGAACGAGACCAGTAGGGATCCTCACAAGCAGCAAGGCAGCAGACCTACCAGCTGTATCCAGGACATCCAGCAAGTACCAGTCGCTGCCAATCATCTTGTACTGGATGTAGGAGTCCTCAATGGTTGGGTCATAGTCCTGCACAAACATCTTCTGGAAGAACTGAATGGTGAGTGCACTCTTGCCAACACCGCCATTGCCAACTACTACTAGCTTGTAAGTTTTGATGTTCTCGTCACAGTTGGGAGGTCTGTTGGCCATGCTGCCCCCACTGGATGGCTCAGGAGTTCAGAATCAGTACAAAATTACATTTTGAGCATTCCCATTAAGCACAAATCCATTGACTAAGAAATACATTAAATTTAGGATAAAGATAGATATTTAAAATTTTATCAATAACTCTAAAATAGAGGTACATATCATACAGATATAAATAAAATATGATTAACGATAAGGCCATATTATTTTTAGCTGTTAGATTTTAATTTCTCTAAGGTCCTAAGATTTTTAGATTATAGGAATATAATTAGGATTCATTGGTCTATCTACTATATTAAGCATATACAGGTTAGGTTAGATAAGTTAGTTTAGGTTAGAGGTTAAATAATTTAACCTCTTTAGATAGGTTAGATAGATTAGGCAAGACTTGCATCCCAAATATGCTAAATAATATCCCAATTATTTTATAGTCAGGATTAGGTATTCTGCCTTATTTCTATAGAACTTATAATTTTTAATATTAATAAAGAAAAACATTTTATAAATACAAAAAGTAGCAATTCAAATGTATAATTTTTAAAACATACTGTAAATATTTATTTTTAATTTTTCTTTTTGTATAGATCTAAGTGTATAGTAATGCCAAAATATTATTTTTTTGCATAGAATTTACCTTAAATTTGTGTCAAAAGGCTATTGTTCTACCTTTTAAAATATTGAAGTGATGCCACCAATGTTGTGTTAGGGATAATGGTTCTTTCTTAAAATAATCATACCATTGCCAATAAGAAGTGATAGGGGATTTACTGCCCTCTTAACAATATTCTAGAGCTGCTACCAAACTTGTTATAATAGGATAATCAACCTCTGAGCATAATTCTTAGAATATACTTGAGTATTTATCCAAGTATAAATTATGGAAGACCTTTTTTATTCATTTTTTGTATGCAAAAATCTAACTTTTTATGCATTTCAAATCTACACAATTACTAAGAACAACATTTTGTTATACTGTACAAATTTTTCAAAATATTTTTCCAATTTTTTTTTCCTTTAAATAGTCAAGAAAAATAGTATAAATAGAAGCAATTTTGGGCAATGAGAAGCATGGCTCATTTGAGCTTTGAATCAGCCTTTATCCTTTACTAGTTAATTAAGAAATTGTTAATGAGTTCCAAAGAGATCCTTTTCAAGAAGTGATTTTCCAAGCTAATTCATTTTATAATGAAGTGAAATAGGAGGGAGTGCATACAGTATATACTACTAAGTAGAACATTGGAAGGAGAAATACAAAGTAGATCTCAAAACATATAAGGACAATGACCCTCTGATCTCAGTAATGCCCAGGACTAGAAAGAATATACATGCAACATTGCAGTGTGGATACTAGTAGTAATAATTAGAGGTCGGACAAGCAGAAAATTTTGGTCGGGCGTGAAATTTCGTGAAATTTTCAAAGTTGGGCAGTGATCATGATCGTGAATTTATATTTACATACACATATTTTGAGCTCGTAAGTTACAAGTGTTGAAAATAACAAAACAAGAAAAGAAATATTTATAAATTGATAATAGCTACTCAGTAATTCTGTCAAATCAACAAATTTAAAATCTATTACTCTTTTACACATTTGTGTTCACATATTTTGGTAAACCAAGTAGAAAAGTTATACTTCTAATAAAAATGTAATAAAGTGGAAATTCACGACTATCGTGAATAGGTTTCAAGGAAATCACGATCGTGAAAAAAATGGTCGTGAATTCACGAAATTGTGATCACGATCGTGATCACATCCGACCCCTAATAATAATAGTAATATAATTGCTTAGTCCAAATTTGCACATAATGCTAGCAGAATGACATTGAGAATGCTATTAGTATAGAGCAGAAACACTACCAATAAAAGGGATAGCAAGTGCTTAGAATAATACTTAGATTTCTTAGAATAATATGTAGATAAATACTTAGAATTATCCTAATAATAATTCTCAGTCATATACTTAGAGGCATTCTTTCATTTTACAAAACTTGTATTTTGTGTCAATTTCATTACATGTATAATATCCAATAGAAAATAATGAGGATTGAAAAAGTACAGCATGTTTGCAAAACAATTGTAACTAATAGAGCACAATTCTTATATGTTTATTCACTTTCATTATATGATACCCTAAATGGATAATTTGTTAAGAATGCATTGCAAAACAAAAGTAAGAAGAGATGTAACAAAGAAACAAAAGACCCTAAAAATAAAATCCTTTTCTTGTTGAATTAAAAAAAGAGCTAACAGAATTTCATTTTGCTGCCATGGCTAGAAAGAAATAGGTATAATAATATTAAGAACTCAATGTTACAACGATAAGAATATTGTGTGTCTATGTCCAATTCTTACTATTTCCCCATATTTTTGTTTCTATCCGCCCTCACTTTTGTTTTATAATGCATTCTTAACAAATTCTCTATTTAAGGTATTGTATAACAAAAGTGAATATAAGGATTGTGTTTTATTAAGCTACAATTATAGAATTTAGATTTTTGTAATCATGTCTACATTTTGTCATTTATTTCAATTCTTACTATTTTCTATTGGGTATCATATAACAAAATTGATTCAAATAACCAATTGGACTAGGCCTATAGGTATTGTAATAGGCCTACAAAAGAATGCCTAGGCCTACCTAGACAATTACTTAGACTAATACCCAGACTAATTCTAAGAAATTAGCTCTAGATTTAGACCCTTGTAACAATTTTAATTAGGCCTATCATAGTAGGATATTTACAGTGAGAAGCAAAACCTTGATAATAAAATATATAAGTCTTACTTAAGTATAGGCCCTGTATCTAGGTATTTGTAGGCTGTAGCTCAACTAATCCATATATATGCTAATATATGTTGATTTAATATCTGTCGCCAGATTGTCTGTCACCGGATTGACTGTTGCCGGATTGTCTGTCGCCAGATCGTCTGTCGCCGGATCATCTTGTTGCCGGATTGTCTGGAAGCCGTCTTAGCATATATCTAAGTAGTTCTTACTTATTGTTCTTACTAGTGGCAGTCTACATAAACTTGAGTGGTAATAGATATTATTGTTATTAATAATAAAAATATATTTCATTTGCATTGCATGCATGATGCCTATCAGTTCCAGTATTGGGCATTTCCAAGATTAAAAGGTCACAGCCTTTTGTATTCTTGAATACTTGACCTCAGTTTAAATTTATTTATTCTATTTTCATCTGTGGTCTATCTAAATTCATAGACAGCATAGATTACATTTAGTGACTGAGTTTAAATCTTAAATCTGGTCTGGGTGGGGGCTCTGGTGTGGTGTCCTGATTTCAGCCACACTTTAAATAAGTAACAGCCCTTAAGTACAGCATTAAGCCCTAAGCCCTCAGCGAAATCTAGATTCACTCTAGTTAGCTACAAGATTTTATTCTAGTTAGTTACAAGGTTAAATGATATGATAGGCCTAACGGATAAGGACTATTATTATTTTTGCTACTTTAATAACTCGTAGGCCTAGTTAGTTCATGTAAACAGAAGTTTTAAAAACGCGCAATTAAATGTGTAAATTATGACTCGTTCGTTTACTACGAATAAGCTGAGAGCATTAGTGAATTTTCTCAAGGCAGGAATTACGCCTTTACACTGATAGTACTGCATAAGAATTTTGCTATACCTGTTATTCTGCTTTTAATATAATAGCTCGAAAGCAGGTACTATGCCGATGAGAATCAGATTAAGCATGTTCGACGAGCACGGTCAATGCAATTACGATTTCCTCTGGCGCGCAATCCTTGTTTTAAATCCCTGCGCTCCAGCTTCGAAACTCCACACTTTAACCGGATATTAAAAGGCCTGGCAGGGGCGCCGTAGCCCAGCGGTCTAGCGCAGGCTCTGGTGTGCCAGCGACCCAGGCTCGATTCCAAGTGCAGTCACATTAATTTGGGGCTGAATTGGAATCTCGGCTTGGCTCTGCTCGTGCAATTAACGGCCTTGAGAGCCAACCCCCCAAGGCGCAGTGAAGTGTACATGCCTAACGATAAAATAAAGTTAGGGCCCCTGTACACTCCTGTGTGAGTGTGTGCCTGCATACGTATCCGCGCGCTTGTATGCCTGCTCAGGGGAGTCGGCGGAATGGGCAGTAATGCCTCTCGTCGGTTGTGTGCCTATGTCGCCTAAAGTGCGCCAGGGTGCACACAACCCCCCTGCCTCTAATCTAATAAAAATAAAAAAGCCTGGCCACGCTTAATATCTTATGCAGTACATGTTCCAGCACCCTTAATTGACTAATAACTTGCTGGAAACATTTCATGGAGTGTATTTACACTTAAGTTTTATTTTTGTTCCATGGGCATGTAAATTTACACTTCATACATGTGTATAGTTATGCTGTGGAATACTAAGAATGAGTATTATGTCAAATGGCAAACGGCAAATGATCATTCTTACCCGCGGGCTCTTTTGGAATCTGAGTATGGTATAATGATATTTTATATAAATTTACATGATATATGTGATGAGGACGCATTTTTTCCGAATCCCGCGCTCGCACATATGGGCTCTAAACTTACTAGCCTACGAACAGTGAGCAATGGGCATTTTTATCCTTTTTCTGCGAATTGTTTGGTCATGCTAGTATAGTAGTCATAATAACATAGGCGCAGCTTTTTGGGTCATAAATCATGCTTTGGGTCATAAATTTGGGCAATGGGCATTTTTATCCTTTTTCTGCGAATTGTTTGGTCATACTAGTAGTCATAATAACATAGGCGCAGCTTTTTGGGTCATAAATCATCGCTTTCGAAGCTGGTCTGACAGCCACCTGCGCCTCACTCAGTGTTGAGGCGGGCGCCAGATGGTCTGAGAGGATGCGGGCGGTAGCTTTTTTCGCATCATTTTAACAGGCCATAAAGATTTATGAGGTCAGAGCCTATTGTTCGTGTTCACTCAAGCGTGTGACAACTTTGACAGCTATGCGTTTTACCCCCAAAAGTACTTTGGGATTAGCGATTAGTGATTTCTCTTCATTCTCTTCACTTTCTATTTAATAAGAGCTTTTTAATGTATATTTTTTTATTAATTTTTGTCAATTCTACGCGAAAAGTCATAAATGATTTTGTTGCGATTTTGATTGATTTATGGCCGCACCTGTCATGTTTTTACGACCCCGAGGGAACTGATAGGATCTCCCGGTCACGTGATTCTGGGTAGCAACAAGCTTAGCCAATCAGAAAATTCGACGCTCATTTTAACAAATCGGCTCAGCCAATCAGAATCGACGTGTTCCATTATAACAAACTGCGGTCCAGTTGGCGGCTATTTAAACCAGTGTTTTTGGCCCGCTTGGACCAACTCAATCTGAAGTGCGAAGTGATCTAAGGAGAAGGTTAAATCTAACAGTTATTTTTATCGGTTTTATTTCTTTGTTCGCCGATGGCTCAGATGAGTAGCTAAGCTAGTAGGCGCCGGTCACAGTGGACCAATGGCAAGGCAGTTCTCAGTCGATCAATCTATCAAATCAGTTAGCGAAATTGCCAATAGTGCAGAATCGGCGCCAGAGATGTACTCTGTGCACTCTAGGTTAGCCAAGCGGCTCGGGTAACGAATCATGCGGTCTCTGATGTTCGAGTTAGTCTATCATCACCGCTATGAGAGGCTAGTTGGCGCGTTGAAGGCCAAAAGTACAATTCCTCGTATTTAGCAATGTAATAGTACATGTAGCTACCCCATAGTCTCGCCACTGCAGGAATCCCCTGCACAAGTCCCCTCTGTACCTGCGTGGCCAATGCGATCTAGTCCCAGCAGTGTCCCTTAACATCGGCTATGACTTCGAGATTGACAGCAAAAAGACACTAGTTGGCAGGTAAGTGCAAAGCCCCTTCTAGTCGGAAGCCCGATTTCGAGAGCCCCTGTGTGGTGAGCCAGGACGTACGGGCTGGTGGAAGCGAGTTAGCTAATCTGCGGATTAACTAATTTCTACCTTCAAAATTCTCCCTGCTCGTCTCTCGCTGTCCCTCTCTTAGCTATAGGACCTAGACTGCTCGCTACTCGATCAAGCTACCATGGGGCTGACCATCTGACAGGAGTGGGGGGCCAGGTCTCTAATTGATTTATTTCTGAGCCTGAGGCCCGAAGGCTTCCCCACAAGGGGGCCGAAAGGTCGAAACCCATCATATGCCTTAATTGACATACATGTAATGTGCACGTGATTTTCTCTGCAAAAAATAAACTTAAATTCATATTTTTTGTTATGCATATTCTTCAACCTGCAATTTTGCTAACTATATAGGCTCCTGTAAGCTTTCCACTCATTTCCCGTCCAATCCGCAAGAGACCATGATATTGCACTGCTCTGACACACATATTATGTACGAGTACGTAGACATTTAGTCAGTAGGGGTAGCTCACTCTGCGGCTGCAATTTAACTTGGCTAAGGGGCGCGCTGTAATTAAGCATGAACTTCAGCACTCATGCACATATCATATGCATGTACAATCCCATCTCTTTAAATTCCTATTTTAATTATGTACGTCTCCCACATCCCAAATGAGATATAGCTGGAAAGCAAACGTACCACAGTCCCACAGCGGCTGTCATGTGTATAAGCTACAGTATAATCTCAGCTCACTTAGTGTACAATTGCTTAAAAAATCGCTCGCATTGAATTACCACCAAACAATATAATATAGCATTTTCAAGCCAATTGAGCCTAATAGAAGCAAGCAGTTTAATCCTTAGTGGGAAATCAAGCTATTGAAGACTTGTTTTTCATTGAATAAATCTTGAACGCTAGCGAGTGCATCAAGATCACGAGTGAGCGTTCATGATTTCCATTCTTGTTTGAGCCATTCCTGCACGAAAGTATTAGACTGGATAGACTAGAGTGGGAAGAATGTGACGGGTGTGTGGTGTGTGGGTGTCACTTGTGACCGATAGTTTTGACCATAGACAAATGTATGAGCGTAATTAAAGCAGTGCCTGGATGGAATGGATCAGATTTTTACCTGCGACCGAGGCCGCGTGTAGGCTCCGATGGCCTGTGGTACACAAAAAGGCAATTGGCATCAATACGCTAGGACCTACAGTGTAGGCTAAAGCGCATCTCTGCTAGTGCCGAGCTGTCGCGACCCTACACAGCGCATTGTGTACGGCCTACTGTAGTGACGGTGCTACACGAAGCTGGAATTTCGACAAAGACTATCACGAAGGTGACTGGGCACAAGGTAATCTCCAGATTTACTTGAAGTACATTAGCTAATTAAAACAACTGGTGTCATATCCTAAATTATCTAATAATCATCCATGTTCCATTATTGATTTGCAGACAAGTATACATTGGTAGAAAGGTACATCAGGCAAGGAAGAAAGAGAGAGGGCATCATGGCCAAGATGAGCAACCACTTGACAGAGGCTCTCGCCGGGCATACGGCTCGTACGCCACCAATTGAAGGAACTAGCGGCAACGGGTCGGCCGAAATAGTGGAAATATCCGAGCAGCCTTTTGGCACAGCTTCTGCATTGCGAATTGGCGCACCGTCAAAAAAACTGAAGATTTTAGCCGACGGTACCAACAACATTGTGCCGTGTGTATTTGACATTTGACGTTCGATATTTGACATTTGACATTGCTTTTTGTATTTTCTATAGTTGTGTCCTGATCGTTTCTGTACTGTTACTAACTGTTGTCATGGATAATAAAATAAATGCGTAAAATGTGTCAGCGTGCAGGAACGCTCTCTGTTGGACGTTTTAATGAATATCGACCATAGACAATATCATTCCTGCACGATTTACATCATTCCCACGCGCTAGCTCAAACAAGAATGTCTATGGCCCGAAAGGGGGTCTATGGAGCAACCAATTTGAGAATTTGGGTAAGAAAATAACAGATTTCGTTAGACAAACATGATATGGCAGACGAAGAATTTAGCGAGCAGAGCAGTGACGAAAGTTTTGCTACAGCCCAAGATGCAGTGGATGAGCAGAATCCTGCAGGGCGAGAACCCTATCGCAAGATAAGCAACGAAAAGTACGACCTGATTTTCGCTGCCATCGAGAGTGGTGATAGTGCTGAGCACATTTCGCGATGGCTGCACGTAAAGAGAAAAACAGATACTTCGCTTCATTCCGCGCTGCTTAAAATAGGAAGAAATTCTCTGAACATTAATCGAGTTTGATTTCAATCTGTCCAACACTGTTCTTTGAGAGCCATGGTTTTGCCTTTGCCTGTTTTGATTGGTTTCTCTGAAATCAGTGTTAATGTCAATCGTTTTTTGATATGCCATCTATTTGCATGCAGACGTTATTTTGACTGAACTACCCAAGTCCGGACTCGGTATACATTCTCATCCTTTTCCCAGTGTGGCTATGGAAAACAAAGTCCTCGGATGATTTCTCAAGGCCTCGGCGATATTTGGAAAAAGGAGGAGAAAATATTTAACCTTCTGAAAGCGAAAGACGCATCAATATCCAGTACAGTTAGTCTGTGGCACAAGCTATGTGACTGACTGGCTAAAGTGCTGAGAACCTAACAGCAGTTCATCAATTTTTTTCGTCTCCTAAATACATAACAGTAACATTTTACAATGCAAGACGACTTAGATCTAATGTTAAGATATTTTGAAAGTAGAGAATCCGCAGCAACGAATCCTGCTACTAGTTGTCACCCGTCGGCCGTCTCAGCTTGGACGGTGTTGTTCGTGAATTAACGATTCCCCTAACTGGAGTGACTGAAAGGTAATCAGTCTCTATACAAGACTTGCGCAAGTACTCTACACCGTGCTGGCTTCGCTAGAGAGGACATTGCTCGTGTTACACGGCACTCTTCGACAGCTATTGAGCGCTATATTCAGTTTCACGTGCAAGACCATGTTAAAGTATCGCATGCTCTTCTGGTGGTCAGTCATCAAGTCGGTCTAATAATACCGAGCCTGAACTCTCTGTTGAAGCTATGGAACAAAGCACGTAGTGAGTGCTAATCCTGCAAAGAAAATGAGGCCTAACATCAACAGTAACACCAAAACAGTTGAAATCACTTTTGAGTGAGTGCTTAAAAGACGCTTCCACAGTTTACATATGTTAAATGCAACTGTAGCAGGACTGAGAACTATGTATCCCCCACTTGCCCCGGGCAGTTGTCTATGTTTTTAAGCTTTTAATTTATTTAAACCAGTACAGTAAATTATTTATTTCACTTTGCATCGATGCAAATTAATTAACTACTTTTAAGTGGTGGATACATTTCATATTATCAACTCATTTAGTTGTCTAGGGCCAAAAGCACTCGGTATCTCGCTTATTGAGATTGCTTCGCCTCGGCCAATCAACGCAGTCCTCAGTCTTGTATGTGGGCCAGATAAATCAGTCCATGGGGGTGATACCTTATACTTAATCCTTATTGGGAGAATCAAGCTATTGAAAGACTTGTTTTCATTGTCTATGGCCTGAAAAGGGGTCTATGGAGCAACCAATTTGAGAATCTGGGCGCGCAATTAATCCTTTTTACGGTGCTCGTATATCCTTCACGAATAACTTCTGTCTGTAGACCGGTCTAACTTAGCGTTTCTGCATACCAAATCCAAGTCCAGACTAGCTTTTCAAGACCGGACTACCCTAGACAGAGCTTTCTGTCTTTGCGCAGACTGAGTGTGGCTTTCAGAAAAATTATGCGTAATTTCAATGAATAATGATAAATTGCATTCCTAAAAGACCACATGCAGTACGTTCGCTAATTTCATTGAATAGATAATGAAGCGGAATCATGCAGCTAGTAAGTCGGTGTAGTAAATCGAATAAAATATTCGTAATTTCGAGACATTGCTTCAATCAGTTTTATTCACTCAGTTGGTTGGTTCAATCGTAGCTGTAAAATGTCAGACATATAGCTAATACATGTACCTGTATACACGCAAAGCAACATGAAGCCTAATTCTCAGTACCAGTAATAGTAATTAAGCCACGTTTATTAACTCTATAGCCAAAACAAAATTCTTGTAAAGAGCAGTGACGACTTTCAAGTCTATTGACTGGAGTGCACAGCTTTTTATAAACCCATTAGCAGAGCAGCTTGCGAATTAAAGCGCCGAACAGAGAGACTTGTTGGGAATTACCAGCTAGAAGCGCTTACACAATTAGAAAATGTTTGTGCCCACTCCAGTGCGTGTGCCCGCACGATCACGAGTTCTACTCGTACATGAAGTTCACTGCAATCTTCAGCAAAATCAGCAGCACAATGGCCGATGCGGATGGTAAAATGGCGCCAGAAGAACTGCTCAGACAATAATTTTCCGACGCATAAGATCCAACGCACAGCGAGTACTTGACAACGTGCGCAATGTACGATTGCTCATGAGTAGCGTGGAACAGGTGAGATCCGGGACCTCTAGCGTAGATAGGCACATCCTCGGCCCCGTGCGACTCGTAAGCAAGTTTAACCACTGACTGCGGCTGGTAGTCTGGACTTTCTGTATTGACATTCGTGATGTTTGCTCGCGGACCATCAACAGCAGACGGTCCGTCACCATAGTACAGGGATGTATACGGCTTGTTGTCCTCTGCCAAGGCTTCTCCTTTGCTGTTGTAATTGTTGTTGTAAGAGTAAGTTACCTTGCCAAACACAGGTTGACCCCTGCGACTCCAGCCTCCGATGGAGAACACGTGACTGTGGTCGGCTGTCACAATTGTCAATGTGTCATCCGGTTTCGTCAACTCGCCAGCCGCCTTGATGGCCTTGTCAAACGCCACAAGATCGTACATCGCTTTTTGCGCCAGATTATCGTGATGGCCGTGATCAATTCGACCTCCTTCGACAAGCAGAGCGAACCCGTTCGGGTTCTGACTCAAAATCTCAATCGCCTTTCTCGTCATCTCCTCCAGGGTCGGCTCCTTCCCATCCTTTTGGTTGTCCAGGTCGTAGCGAAGATGGCTCATTGCGAACAGTCCAAAGTATGCAGCTTTGGAATCCGTCGGAGTGTCTTGCAGCTCCTTGCGAGTCTCCATGTAGACCGGACGACGTCCATAGCCTTCCTGTCGCTGCTTCCATTTGTTGATGAGGTTTACCGAGTCGCTTCGGCTTCCGCTGACGTTTCTTCCAGAAATGGGATCGATTGTTATTTCGTTCTTTGGTAGAAACTTCAGCCGACCGCCTCCGAATATGACGGTATAGTTGATGGCGTACTCAACCAGCTGCTCGGCAATGTCCGGGCACATCGAACGCTCATTCACATTCGGCACGTCGCTGTTCCTTTCCGTGTCGTCCTCCCAGTCCCTTGAAGCCGTGTGCGAGTACGCAGCTCCCGGAGTCGCGTGAGTGATCCTTGTGGTGGTGACGATGCCGACCGACTTGCCGAGCTGCTGAGCCTCGTTCAGAAACGACATCACGCTGCGCTCTTTGAGCTGGGAAGTGCAGTTGCGACTAATTACCTGCTCGTTCACTCCCATGGTTCCAGACTTGGCCTTCACGCCGCACAGGAAGGCGGTGGCCGTCCCGGCGCTGTCCGGAGTCTGCATGTCCGTGTTGTACGTCTTTGAAAGACCAGTGTGCGGGAACCTCTCGAACTCCAGTATCTCCTCTTCGCCGCTGTTTCCTGCGAGCTGACCTTTGAGGATGCGTCCCACAGTGATCGAAGGCACTCCCATGCCGTCTCCGAGGAAGAGAATGGCGTTCTTCGCTCTGTTCTCCTTGGTCTGTCGCAAGACGTCAGTAGCGGTCTGCAGGTCCTGCTTGGCTATTTTGGCCCAGTGGCTCAGGTCGGAGCTCTGTGTCGCTGACTGCTTATCAACAGACCTTTTCTGAAATGTTCGGTTCGGAAAACCCTCGTTTAATGAGCATCCAAGCAGAAGAAAAACTATGAGAAGCTTTAATCCTTTCTCCATTTTGTTGAAATTTTCAAATGATTTTTCTGTGGCTTGGTAGCGTTGGTTTCTCCTAAAGCGTTACTGACAGTGCATTAAATAAGCACGAGACTGCGGACAGCCAAGGAGATAAACTGCATGGGTTTTGGGTGGTTGTCTGTCTTGCAACCAATGAGATATCGCAATAATTCTGCAAAAGCTTTATGTGTGCGACACCGAATACCACTACTGACACTTCAGCGAGTCTATCATTTCATTCACCTAGCTGCTTGGTTTCACTGGTACAAGTGAAGCAGCCAACTCTCGAGTCCACCTTATAGTGTCTTCAGAGTGTCTTCAGAGTTTCGAAATGAGTGTGAAAAGTCGCTTATAGTAGAAATATTATCAGCTGCATTGTTTCTGCCGTTCTCTGCACAGATAACCCTGCTCGTGTTTTGCGTTATCGATCTGCACGCGCTGTTAAACTTGAGCATTTTAAATCTTGATGCAAAAACCAAATGCGATAACATTAAATGCGTATAACGTTAGATGGTGACGTTTCATAATGCGGACTCTAAGTTGGTAAAATACTAGGGAACCCTGGACATGAAACTCTCAATCAAGGGTTTATAAACGTGGCAGTTTATCAGTAGAGGGTCTCATTATGCGGTCCACAAAAAATCCACTATTTTAAGGTGTTGCGTTTCTCACTAACTGGTTTATATGGTTACATGTAATTGCTTTTGCCGTAAAGCCAAAGGGCAACTAGTCTCACATAATGCCGTATGTAAAAGCCTAAGAATTCATCTTAAAAGCACACGTGACTAATCAATTATTGGTTGGGCAATTTAAAAATCTATGACAAAATCATGGGTCCTGGAATTCGAATAACAAGATAAAGAGTTTTTATGAATTCAAGATTTGCTGGCAGTCCGAACTCAACTGTTGATGGCATCCCAACCCATTCTTTTTGCTTGCTGAGCCACGGAGTTCGAACTCAATAATCTGTAGAGAAGGAAACTGGACCTATCCGTTTCGCATGCATTTAACTCTAACACAAACAGCTTGCCTCTGAAAAATACGTGAACGATTATTCAGAATTGATGCCCAGCTCCAATCCAGATGTTGCCCGATCTGGAAGTCCTTGACTGACCGGCGTCGCATCTGTGCGCCGTTGATAAGACTGTACGCTTTGCCAAAGCTAAACCAAGCATCCGCCTGGACGCGCAGTGCCCGTCTTTCCCTGGGTCTTCAGCCTATGTGTTATCGAATTTGTAGGCTGAATAAATTTATCGTGCACCGCAATGGGTCCGCCTGAATCATAAACCCGAGGTGACAGGCTGCAGAAAGGCCTATTGGCGTTCGTGACTTGCGGTTCCCGCGAATTTCGGGGGGGGGGACCTCGGCACTGGCAAGCAAAAGCTGAAATAAATGCAATTTACATTGCAGTGCGCGGCATTTGCTGTTTTTTCAGGCATTCAAGGTTTGGTTTTTAACTGGAAAGCTTTTGGGGTAGCTTAGAGCCCCGGAATGTTGAAGCGAAATGTCGGAGTTGTTGGCAATTTTCATGACGGCTAAAGCGACTCTTTGCTACTTTGCAGATATTCTACTGTCTGTGTAGATTGAAATGATAATACGTTAATATTTATTCTGCATGTGCAGCTACATGCGTCAATGCTGTTCTTACCTGCAAAGAAAGACTAGCTTAAGACGCGCACCTGCTAGGGGTGTAAAGTTGGTAACTTGCGCTGCTTTCATGCCGTCGTGTAGGTCTCCGCTATAGGTAGAGAATTCGTCTGTTATCGAGTTTCTGGGTATGAGTTAAAGGTATAAAAATTTACTCCATTCGCGTACACATGGAGTAGCAGAGGCGAAATACTGCACTTAAAATTGCTGGCCACTCTACTGAGGCATTTCCGGTTCCAACAACATCTGTTGATAATCAACGTACTAATTATCGCTTCCAGAACCTCTCTTGTCCCGTGATCGCACGAGCTGGAATTCTAAACCTTAGTTAGCACGAGCTGGAATATCAAAATGCCAGCATACCAAATGAGGCGAATAACTCCCTGACTTAGCGAATGCCAATTCTTTGGACAGAGTTGATTTAAGGCCAATTATTCTGAACGCTTGTTGAATTGGTTGCGTAACCGGCCTGGTTTGGTTTTTGTGTAGGGATTTTTTCTCAACCGAAACTGTAGAGGCACTGTTTGTGGTGCAGCAACCACCACTTCGCACTGTTTGGCATTTCACCTCACCTTCCTGACTTCAATGCGCTCATAAGTCTAGCATGGGTTTACTTGGAGGTCGATTAACAAGGAATAAAAAGCCACAGACCAGCATGGGATGAACAAAATGCAGTTAGGAACTTCAATTTTCTGCACTTCTCGAGCCTCAACTCCGATCAGCGCCTTCTTGAGTCTTTAAGACTAACCAAAAATGTCAGTTAAGTTTGCGTGGACTCTCACGTAGCTCTCAATGACAGCAGCAGAGAAATTCGCCTAAAATTCACGATTGGTTCAACCTTTTCAATTCGGCCCCCGGCTTTTGCACTCGGTCTGCCTTGTTGTGTGTGTTTGCAATGCTAATGCTAACTTGTGCCTTGCATCTCTTTTCACAGTTCAGAACTGCGAAATGGGATTAACAATTGTCCCGAAAATTGTCCCAAATTAAATTGTCCCAATTTAATGTGAAAATTGCGCAGAATGGCAAGGAGCAAAAATACGCAAGGTCCTTCAAACATACGCTTGCATTTTATTTATTAAAACAGTTGAAAATAGTGATGAAAAATGTAAAGACTTCACTTAGTTTGTGTCGCAGAACGATGCTTAGCGATAGCATGATAAAATCGTCCATTACATGTGTTTATCGAAATAGCATTTAGTAGACATATTAGTCACGCGCGTTTCGCACAAAAGAGCAAACGAAGGAGAGAGTTAAAGCATAGCACGGATGGTAAAGTGTACGCAACAACCCCCCAGCACCCCACACAACACAAACTAAGTCACTACAGAAAAGCTACCGACTTTATTTAATTTTACAAGCGTCTCATAAGCAGCTACTGTAAGTAGAAGTTAGGGAGTTTTTTAAGAAAAATTTTGCAAACCATTTTACACTAGCCAGACTGCAATACAAAACAATACGAATGAAGGAGCTTTGCAGAGATAACTATTGTTGCGTAGTTTTTCACTACAAAGTTAAATTTTCCTTGAAATGATTTACTCAAAATTACTTGCAGACCAAATAGGAACACGTAGTTATACTTGAAGGTATGTAAGGGATTTAACGTGTCACTTGAACAATGGTCTCCGACTCAAGAAAATTTGAAACGCCGCTACCAGATCTAAAAACCAGATAAAGTAGTTACCCAAGTTGAACCTGAAAACTGTAGCAGCTTTCGCCGTGTGACATTAGCTGGAACGGGTTCTACAGGTAAGAATTAGCAGAATCTGCCAATCAAAGCCGCCACAACCGACAGCAGCAGTGTGGCGGGAATCGAAGGAGAGACAAAACCCACTGAACTGCTCAGGCAGTAGTTCTCCGCCCTGTACGAGCCGACGCAGAGCGAATACTTGATGACATGAGCAATGTACGACTGCTCATGGGTAGCGTGGAACAGGTGCGACCCGGGACCCGAGCGTAGATGGGGACGTCCTCTGCGGCGTGCGATTCGATTGGAAAATTCACAACAGCTTGCTGCTTGTAGTTTTCCTGCTCGGTGTCAACATCCGTGATGTTCGCCCGGGGCCGACCGACCGGTGCGCCGGGCCCGTCGCCGTAGAACAGGGGTGTGTAAGGAAGATCGTCGAAGCCGAGCGCTTCGCCCTTGCTGTTGAACCTATTGAAATAGGAGAACTTCACCTTGCCGAAGATTGGCTGGCCTCTGCGACCCCAGCCTCCGATGGAGAACACGTGACTGTGGTCGGCTGTCACAATTGTCAATGTGTCATCCGGTTTCGTCAACTCGCCAGCCGCCTTGATGGCCTTTTCGAACGCCAAAAGATCGTGCATCGACTTCTGCGCCAAGTTTTCATGATGGCCGTGATCAATTCGACCTCCTTCGACAAGCAGAGCGAACCCGTTCGGGTTCTGACTCAAAATCTCAATCGCCTTTCTCGTCATCTCCTCCAGAGTCGGCTCCTTCCCATCCTTTTGGTTGTCCAGGTCGTAGCGAAGATGGCTCATTGCGAACAGTCCAAAGTATGCAGCGTTGGGATCCGTCGGAGTGTCTTGCAGCTCCTTGCGAGTCTCCAGGTAGACCGGACGACGTCCATAGCCTTCCTGTCGCTGCTTCCATTTGTTGATGAGGTTTACCGAGTCGCTTCGGCTTCCGCTGACGTTTCTTCCAGTAATGGGATCGATTGTTATTTCGTTCTTTGGTAGAAACTTCAGCCGACCGCCTCCGAATATGACGGTATAGTTGATGGCGTACTCAACCAGCTGCTCGGCAATGTCCGGGCACATCGAACGCTCATTAACATTCGGCACGTCGCTGTTCCTTTCCGTGTCGTCCTCCCAGTCCCTTGAAGCCGTGTGCGAGTACGCAGCTCCCGGAGTCGCGTGAGTGATCCTTGTGGTGGTGACGATGCCGACCGACTTGCCGAGCTGCTGAGCCTCATTCAGAAACGACATCACGTTGCGCTCTTTGAGCTGGGAAGTGCAGTTGCGACTAATTACCTGCTCGTTCACTCCCATGGTTCCAGACTTGGCCTTCACGCCGCACAGGAAGGCGGTGGCCGTCCCGGCGCTGTCCGGAGTCTGCATGTCCGTGTTGTACGTCTTTGAAAGACCAGTGTGTGGGAACCTCTCGAACTCCAGTATCTCCTCTTCGCCGCTGTTTCCTGCGAGCTGACCTTTGAGGATGCGTCCCACAGTGATCGAAGGCACTCCCATGCCGTCTCCGAGGAAGAGAATGGCGTTCTTCGCTCTGTTCTCCTTGGTCTGGCGCAAGACGTCAGTAGCGGTCTGCAGGTCCTGCTTGGCTATCTTGGCCCAGTGGCTCGGGTCGGAGCTCTGCCCTGGCTGCGGTCGAGTCTCCGGCAGCAGCTTGATGAAATCGCCATCCGGAAAGCTTTTGCAAACCGTAGCCAGAAGACTGCCAAGCAGAATGCTCGCTAAGAAGAACTTTGCTTTCGCCATTTGTTGTTCGCCGTTGGTTTAGTTGGCACTACTGCACTCGTCAATTTCGTCACTTTCGTGCTCAATCGCGCTTGCTCATTTTTTTCACCCAGCAATTTAGTTTTTTATACCAATGTTGTTGTCCACCCGATACCACACCCCTTTCAAGTAGGCCGATATCACGAGCTGCCTTCTTTTTGCTTTCCGAGTCAGTTTCATGCCCGATCACAGGTGACCGCAGCGGGTGACCCAGCAGTGACTCAGTAGCATTCAAATTCATTAAAATTTTAGAAAGTTTTTTCAAGGGTATGCTATGCCTTGCGCTGCTTTATCTGGCATTAGCAGCGACTATCGGTGCGCCGTGTGAATTTTCAACTGTGCAGGTAGTGACTCAGTGAGGTGACTCCAAGAGACTTTCTCTGACTAGAAAGCTTTGAGTTGCTTTGAAGCTGCAGTTGGCCATCACGGCCATCATGCAAGTTGTCTGTCCAAGTCGTAAAAAATGATTATTTTCGAAGGTCAGATTTCTATTCTACCGTTTCACATTGTCATTTCTCGAGTCGACTTTCTTACGAGTAGTTGCAGGGCTGTCGTTGATGAGGACGTTGTTGGGTTTACTACAGAGCCCAGTGGTCTTTCACGGCTTCATGAGGTTGGGATGCTGGTGAAGGTTATGGTGGGGCGATCGCAGTTGTTAAGGACATAAGGTTTGGAGTTGATGCCAGCATAATAATAATAGCCACGGGAGTGGCCAAGAGGGGGGAGCGTCAAATCGCGCGTTTCAGAGCTAGGTCTCTAACGTGCTTCACACCCGGCCGCCTGGCTGGGTGCTCGCGCATCTTCAAAAAGGCGGTCGATGTAGCGGGCTGATCGTCCCTGGCCACGCCTGCGCGGTCCCTGCGGGGTCCACAACAGGACGTCCTGCAGCGGCTCTGGGCAGTAGGCTTCGGCCCGAATGACATGTCCGGCAAGCCGCAGACGCGGCTGACTCAGCAGGGCAGAAGGCCGCGTCAGGCCTGTGCGCTTGTACAGGGACTCGGTTGTCTCGCTACCAGGGCCGCGGCGGGCGCCGAAAGCGGCGCGGACTAGGGCCGCATGCGCCGCATCGAGCTGCGCCCCAAGCGCCCCGGTCAGCGTCCAGGTCTCAGCATTGTACAGCAGGGCGGTCTCAACAACCGCCTGGAACAGCTGGGACCTGGCGCCGTCGGACAGAGCCTCGGAGAGCAGCAACGCCCGCATAGATCGGAAGGCAGCCCAGGCCTTGCCGCGCCGTCTCGCTAGGTCGTCGCCGATGTCCGGCACCAGTCCGCCGAGGTAGACGAACTGAAGGCACTTCGGGAGCGCCGTCCCGGGGCCGTCGCCGTCTCGAAGTCGAATCTCGGCGGGTAGATCATGCAGCACCGTCGGCACCTCGGTCTTCCTGGCGTTGAAGACGAGACCGACCCTCGCCGCCGCCGCAGTCAGGCCGTCCAGCAGCCGTTGGGCGCCTTCGGCCGTCGAAGACAGCAGGGCGAGGTCGTCCGCGTAGCCAAGGACAGACAGTTTCTTCTCCGGGTGCCGTCTACTGGTGCGCCTTTGCAGCAGAAAGCTGTCCTCTGATGTCGGCAGGCCGGTCCTGAGCACCCAGTCCATCACCAGCACGAAGAGAAAGGGCGCCAGAGTGTCACCCTGTAGCACTCCGGACGTCGTGCTAAACAGGTCCGACGGTCCGTCTAGCGTCGCTACCGCGGCGGTGGTGTCCTGATACAGCGCCATGATGGCGGCATCGATGAGTTGAAGAGGTAGTTTTGGTAGCCTCTCTATCACAGAAGACGTCCAGAGAGAGGAGCGGATCCATGAGAATGCGCTCATAATTACGGGACAGGTGCGGCCTCTGAGTAGATCTTGGTTTGAAGCATGAGCTAACAGTCTGTAGCACTGCCGCATATTGTACTATACAAGCTAGGGGTTTTATGGTTTAACAGCGGGATCCCTGGTTACTGACCATTGCAATCACCGGTCACTGACCAGTGCAATCACCGGTCACTGACCAGTGCAATCACCGGTTACTGACCAGTGCAATCACCGGTCACTGACCAGTGCAATCACCGGTCACTGACCAGTGCAATCACCGGTTACTGACCAGTGCAATCACCGGTCACTGACCAGTGCAATCACCGGTCACTGACCAGTGCAATCACCGGTTACTGACCAGTGCAATCACCGTCACTGACCAGTGCAATCCCGGTTACTGAAGTGAATCACCGGTTACTGACCAGTGCAATCAATTGCAATCACTCACTGCAATCCCGGTTACTGACCAGTGCAACCAGTGCAATATCACACAGTGCAACCAGCAGAAATTCACAGGTTACAGAAATTGAACTCAAACTTCTAAGTAAGGGTTTACTACTTTCAACCTATTAGAAGATCAAAGCAGTAAATATCGGACAACAGTGAGTTAAAATTACACTTGTAATAATTTTTTTTTCTCGATTGAAAATTATTGAATTCAAATGTTAAAACGAAATGAGAATTCGTGAAAATACATGAATTCCTGCATGGTTAATTTAGACTGGAAGGAATATTGGATTGGCATTTGAATTTGAATTTATCCTGCGGAAATAGCAGGATAAGTGAGGCGAGTGAGCTACAGGACGGAGGAGAAGCCAGTTGTCTAAAAATATGGCAGACCGAAATTTGTAAGCATTCGTGAGACTTTTGTCCCCACAGTCCTGAAACTGCTGTGTTTCATCGTATTGAATAGCTTAGCTTGAAAAGAACTCATGTCGCAGACATGGGAATTCCCTATCAAAGACATGGAAATCCCCACCAAAGACATGGAAATCACAATCAAAGACATAGGAGTACGAGCGTACCAAAAATCACAAACTTGGGAATCCCCAATCGCAGGCGAGGGAATCCCCAATCGCAGGCGAGGGAATCCCATCGCAGACGAGGGAATCCTAATCGCAGACAAGGGAATCCCCGATCGCAGACTAGGGAATACTAATCGCAGACGAGGGAATCCCCAATCGCAGACTAGGGAATTCTTAATCGCAGACGAGGGATCCCGGGTCGCAGACGAGGGAATCCACAATCGCAGACAAAGGGAATACCAAAAAGTCTCTGCTTTTAGAAATAAAAATCCGACTCGGAAATCCAAACAGTCAATCACGGTAAACTCAAGCATGTGCCGATTGAAGACAAACTTCATCTGCTGGTCTCTCCGATCACCGCAGTCTCGCCAGCTGCAGCCTCCCGCTGCGGCACCCGACGGCCAGCCGTCCATCCTCAGCCGCGGCCATGCTGTACACCGCCGAGTCCAGCTCCAGCCGGGCCAGCGGCTCCGGCGACGTCTCGCTGGTCACCGCGGCGGGCCATACAGTCAGGCAGCGGCTGAGAGCGCCGGCCGAGGCCACGGTGGATTTGGCGGTGAACCGGGCGCAGTAGACGTGGTCGGCTGGCCAGCTGGTGAGGGGGGCCTCGCACTGCCTGGCGTCCCAAAGCTGTAGAGCCGAGCCGGCGCGGTAGGAGCCTGCGGAGCGAATGGTTGGCATGGTTTCAGGGCTGCCAGCACAGTCAGAGGTAATCCCATGTTCACAATCAAATATTCGAGAATCCCTGCCAAAGACTGCGTGAATTCACTCAAAGACTCGAGGAATTTAACCAGAGTCAGGAATCCCTAACAGTGACTCGGGAATCCCCAGCCGCAGACTCGGAGAATCCCCAGTCACAAACTCGGGGAGTGGGGAATCCCCAGTCGCAAAGTCGGTAAGTGGGGAATTCCCAGTCGTAAACTCTGGGAATCCTAGTCAAACTGGGGAAATCCCCAGTCACAGACTTGGGGAATCCCCAATCGCAGATCGGGAATCCCCAATCGCAGACTCGGGAATCCCCAATCGCAGACTCTGGGAATCCCCAATCGCAGACTCTGGGAATCCCCAATCGCAGACTCGGGAATCCCCAATCGCAGACTCTGAGAGACCGTAGCTCACCAGTGAGCACGCGGTCGCCTTTCACGTCGAGCCCGTCTGGACAGCAGATGTGTGGCCCGGACAGGCGCCTGACGGGTCGCCGCTGGCCAGCGGAGGTCCCAAAACTTGACGCAGTCGTCCCAGCCGAGGTCAGCAGAAGGCCGTCGGCGTTGAACCTGGCGGCGAACAGGCGAGTGGCGTGGCCTTCGGGACAATCGGGGTCGAGATCCCGGTAGCCGCTGTACTGCCGGACGGGCTGGCAGGTGCGCAGGTCGTAAACTCGGACGCTGCAGTCCGAGCCAACCGTGGCCAGGTGCTCGTCCGAGGTGTCCACTGCTGACAGATGGTTGCCCCGCTCGGTGACGACGGTGCTGAAGCCCGGGCTGCTCCAGTCGGCCTTGTAAACGTAGCCGGAAGTGGCGGCGGCCAGGATGACGTCGGGGTGGCTGCGGATCTGCGGGAAATGCCATTTTATGACAGCATCATCACAGCATCAGCATCATTACAGCATATTACAGCATATTACAGCATATTACAGCATATTAAAGCATTATTACAGCATATTACAGCATATTACAGCATATTACAGCATCATTACAGCATATACAGCATATTACAGCATCATTACAGCATATTACAGCATATTACAGCATCATTACAGCATCATCACAGCATCATTACAGCATCGTCGCAGCAAATTACAGCATCATTACAGCATCATTACATCATCCATTACAGCATCATTACAGCATCATCACAGCATCATTACAGCATCGTCGCAGCAAATTACAGCATCATCACAGCATCATTACAGCATCGTCGCAGTAAATTACAGCATCATCACAGCATCATTACAGCATATCAACACATTACAGCATCATCACAGCATCATTACAGCATCATTACAGCATCATCACAGCATCATTACAGCATCGTCGCAGCAAATTACAGCATCATCACAGCATCGCATCGCAGCAAATTACAGCATCATCACAGCATCATTACAGCATCGTCGCAGCAAATTACAGCATATTACAGCCCGAAGCTCATCGAGTCCGCAATCGCCCGCCCTCACCCCGCGCACGCAGGCCACCGCCAGCCCGCCAAATGGCTGGTTCTGCTTCACCGTCACCGCCTCGGCCAGAACGGCCGCCTCGCCGCCCGCCGCGAAGTCAGCCGCCAGGCAGCGAATGCCTTCGGAGCCGGTGCCCAGCACCAGCCGACGGTCGCCGTCAACGTAGCAGAGGGCGAACAGGCCTTCGTCCTCTGGGGAGCCGGCGATGGACGGCCCAGCCTCCAGCCGGACGGGACCCCGGGGCTGGTGATGCGGCTGCCCGGCCGAGATTCTGTGCCCAGCCTGCAGTGCGTCTTCCAGATGCTTCTTTGACATTTCCTGGCTTGCTTGAGTGTTTCTTTTGCCTGGGTCGCTTCTAGCGGTCTGGCTTCTATACACACGCATACTCTCTCTCCTTTCTTGCCTGCCTCCAAGTTGGAGCGGTGAGTACAGGTGGGGTGGGGCTTGTTAAACTGAGTAAATGTACACCGGCTCCCTTGCCCCACTTTTTGAGGGGCTGATGTGCGCGAGTGACTATCCAGCACTGGCTCTTCCAGTGCCCACCTGCTATCACGTGACTGAGCAATTTCATTACCAACCCCAGCTCAGCCAGTCCTCATGCCTGGCTCAAGTGGAATTGGATTTGCGACTCAAATTTTACTGTATGCAACCGGGTATCTTGCGAAGTCTCTGGTGGATTTGCGGATCTCCATCTCGCAGATGAAGGCAATTAAAATCAGGGATCCGTGCGGTGCCTCATCTATAATTCCAGCTCTTACGTAGCGTGCAGGGCTGCGCGTGATTCCGAGACACTTTATAATTCTCGTCAAAGCCTCAGGCCAGTGCTTAAATTGTACGAGCCTGCAATACGAGCGTACATTCTGTGCAGGTGTTCAACTGACATCTTTCGGGAAATCTGCACTTTTCTGGGCAGCTTCACAAACTATAATCTTCCCAAACTATAATCTTCACAACTATAATCTTCACAAACTATAATCTTCACAAACTATAATCTTCACAAACTATAATCTTCACAAACTATAAAATCTTCACAAACTAGAATCTTCACAAACTATAATCTTCACAAACTATAATCTTCACAAACTATAATCTTCACAGCTATAATCTTCACAAACTATAAAAATCTTCACAAACTATAATCTTCACAAACTATAATCTTCACAAACTATAATCTTCACAAACTATAATCTTCACAAACTATAATCTTCACAAACTATAATCTTCACAAACTATAATCTTCACAAACTATAATCTTCACAAACTATAATCTTCACAAACTATAATCTTCACAAACTATAATCTTCACAAACTATAATCTTCACAAACTATAATCTTCACAATATAATCTTCACAAACTATAATCTTCACAAACTATAATCTTCACAAACTATAATCTTCACAAACTATAATCTTCACAAACTATAATCTTCACAAACTATAATCTTCACAAACTATAATCTTCAAAACTATAATCTTCACAAACTATAATCTTCACAAACTATAATCTTCACAAACTATAATCTTCACAAACTATAATCTTCACAAACTATAATCTTCACAAACTATAATCTAAACTCTTCAAAAACTTCAGAATCTTCAAACTAAATCTTCACAAACTAGAATCTTCACAAACTAATGTATCTCACAAACTATAGAATTTTCACAAACTAGAAGTGGTATGTCATCACAAACTAGAACTATATTTACAAACTATAAGATTCACCAGCTATAATCTTTACAAGCTAAAATCTTCAGAAACTAGATTCTTTACAAAGATCTCAGGCAGTATTCTAATTACAAGATTCCAATTTGTGAAGATTCTAGTTTTTGAAGATTCTAGTTGGTGAATATTCTAGTTTTTGAAGATTCTAGTTGGTGAATATTCTAGTTTTTGAAGATTCTAGTTGCTTCTAGTTGGTGAAGATTCTAGTTGGTGAAGATTCTAGTTTGTGAGGATTCTATAGTTTGTGAAGACTCTAGTTTGTGAGGATTCTATAGTTTGTGAAGATTCTAGTTTGTGAGGATTCTATAGTTTGTGAAGATTCTAGTTTTTAAAGATTCTAGTTGGTGAAGATTCTAGTTTGTGAAGATTCTAGTTTGTGAGGATTCTATAGTTTGTGAAGACTCTAGTTTGTGAAGATTCTAGTTTGTGAGGATTCTATAGTTTGTGAAGATTCTAGTTTTTGAAGATTCTAGTTTTTGAAGATTCTAGTTGGTGAAGATTCTAGTTTGTGAAGATTCTAGTTTGTGAAGATTCTAGTTGGTGAAGTTCTAGAAGATTCTAGTTGTGAAGATTCTAGTAAGTTCTAGTTGTGAAGATTCTAGTTTGTGAAGATTCTAGTTTGTGAAGATTCTAGTTTGTGAAGATTCTAGTTTGTGAAGATTCTAGTTTGTGAAGATTCTAGTTTGTGAAGATTCTAGTTTGTGAAGATTATAGTTTGTGAAGATTCTAGTTTGTGAAGATTCTAGTTTGTGAAGATTCTAGTTTGTGAGGATTCTAGTTTGTGAAGATTCTAGTTTGTGAGGATTCTAGTTTGTGAAGATTAGTTTGTGACATTCTAGTTTGTGAAGATTCTAGTTTGTGAAGATTCTAGTTTGTGAAGATTCTAGTTTGTGAAGATTCTAGTTTGTGAAGATTCTAGTTTGTGAAGATTCTAGTTTGTGAAGATTCTAGTTTGTGAAGATTCTAGTTTGTGAAGATTCTAGTTTGTGAAGATTCTAGTTTGTGAGGATTCTATAGTTTGTGAAGATTCTAGTTTGTGAAGATTCTATAGTTTGTGAAGATTCTAGTTTGTGAAGATTCTAGTTTGTGAAGATTCTAGTTTGTGAAGATTCTAGTTTGTGAAGATTCTAGTTTGTGAAGATTCTAGTTGTGAAGATTCTAGTTGGTGAAGATTCTAGTTTTTGGTTGGTGAAGATTCTAGTTTGTGAAGATTCTATAGTTTGTGAAGATTCTAGTTTGTGAGGATTCTAGTTTGTGAGGATTCTATAGTTTGTGAAGATTCTAGTTTTTGAAGATTCTAGTTGGTGAAGATTCTAGTTGGTGAAGATTCTAGTTTGTGAAGATTCTAGTTTGTGAAGATTCTAGTTTGTGAAGATTCTATGGTTTGTGAGGATTCTAGTTTGTGAAGATTCTAGTTTGTGAGGATTCTATAGTTTGTGA
Source organism: Macrostomum lignano (assembly GCA_002269645.1). Lineage (NCBI taxonomy): Eukaryota > Metazoa > Platyhelminthes > Macrostomidae > Macrostomum > Macrostomum lignano. The sequence goes on from NIVC01003679.1 coordinate 71,089, forward strand.
AGACTCTAGAAGATTCTAGTTTGTGAAGATTCTAGTTTGTGAAGATTCTAGTTTGTGAGGATTCTATAGTTTGTGAAGATTCTAGTTTGTGAGGATTCTATAGTTTTTGAAGATTCTAGTTTTTGAAGATTCTAGTTTGTGAAGATTCTAGTTTGTGAAGATTCTAGTTTGTGAAGATTCTAGTTTGGGAAGATTCTATGGTTTGTGAAGATTCCATAGCTTGTGAATATTCTAGTAGATTCATCTAGTTGCCATAATTGTGGTTGGAACTTGCTTTCCAGATGGTCATCAGTGGCGTTCAGATGGAGAAATTTGATGCAATGAAGTGTTGAGAAGCCGAGCTGTCAGTCTTGTGATTGCAGTTTGCTGCGCAGCTATTTAAAAACACTGCGTTTGCAAAGTGTGTACAAATTAGAGTTTATTCATACACAGGCAAAATATGCAATAAACATAAGAGGGTTCATATCTGTTGCATGTTTACACCGCTGAGTTATCGGATAAAAATATGTATATTATATAAAAATAATAAATATATAACATAGGAACAGATAAGCCGGAGGCAAAGTAAGGTGCGCGCAAGGCAGAAAAGGACCAGGGGGCAAATCAGACACAAAGCCGAACTGTAAGCATGTACCAGCCTAATTAATTGCACAGTCCGCTAGAGCCCTGCTAACTAGAGAGAGGTCTGACAGAGACAGAAATTGCGACTTGTTGCCAACAGAAGAAAAACGAGCTGCAAAGTTAAGAGGGAAACAAACCAGCTAAACTGAAGCTGAACGGGTCTGAATTTTAATACCATAAATACTTGCTTGTTAAAAAAGAGCGGGCGGAGAGAGTGTGGCAAAGAGTGTGGCAGAGAGCGGAGAGATAGTGACAGAGGGTGGTGGGAGTGTGACAGAGGGCTGAGAGAGCGGGGCAGAGGGCGGAGAGAGTGTGACAGAGGGCGGAGAGAGAGAGTGACAGAGAGCGGAGAGAGTGACAGAGGGCGGAGAGAGTGTGACAGAGGGCGGAGAGAGTGTGACAGAGGGCGGAGAGAGAGAGTGACAGAGAGCGGAGAGAGTGACAGAGAGCGGAGAGAGTGACAGAGGGCGGAGAGAGTGGGGCAGAGGGCGGAGAGAGAGAGTGACAGAGAGCGGAGAGAGAGTGACAGAGCGGAGAGAGTGTGACAGAGGGCGGAGAGAGTGGGGCAGAGGGTGGAGAGAGAGTGACAGAGAGCGGAGAGAGTGTGACAGTGAGCGGAGAGAGTGTGACAGAGAGCGGAGAGAGAGTGACAGAGAGCGGAGAGAGTGTGACAAAGAGCGGAGAGAGTGTGACAGAGAGCGGAGAGAGAGTGACAGAGAGCGGAGAGAGAGTGACAGAGAGCGGAGAGAGTGTGACAAAGAGCGGAGAGAGAGAGACAGAGAGCGGAGAGAGTGACAGAGAGCGGAGAGAGAGAGCGGACAGAGAGCGGAGAGAGTGACAGAGAGCGGAGAGAGAGTGACAGAGAGCGGAGAGAGTGACAGAGAGCGGAGAGAGTGACAGTGAGAGAGAGCGGAGAGAGTGACAGAGAGCGGAGAGAGTGACAGAGAGCGGAGAGAGAGAGTGACAGAGAGCGGAGAGAGTGACAGAGAGCGGAGAGAGTGACAGAGAGCGGAGAGAGTGGGGCAGAGAGCGGAGAGAGCGTGACAGAGAGCGGAGAGAGAGAGAGCGGACAGAGAGCGGAGAGAGTGACAGAGAGCGGAGAGAGAGTGACAGAGAGCGGAGAGAGTGACAGAGAGCGGAGAGAGTGACAGAGAGCGGAGAGAGTGGGGCAGAGAGCGGAGAGAGTGACAGAGAGCGGAGAGTGGAGAGAGCGGAGAGAGTGTGGCAGAGAGCGGAGAGAGTGTGGCAGAGAGCGGAGGAGTGTGACAGAGAGCGGAGAGAGTGTGACAGAGCGGAGAGAGTGTGACAGAGCGGTGGAGAGAGTGTGGAGAGAGTGGGCAGAGAGCGGAGGAGAGTGTGACAGAGAGCGGAGAGAGTGACAGAGAGCGCGGAGAGAGAGTGACAGAGAGCGGACAGAGAGTGACAAAGAGCGGAGAGAGTGTGACAGTGAGCGAAGAGGCAGAAGGCGGAGAGAGTGACAGGGCAGTGACAGAATTGGAGATTGAGAAGAGGATCGCAAGCAGAGGACAGGCAGCTCACAAAAGTCAGTGCGTGGGTCATATAAAAGCGCACAGAGCCGCAGAGACAAGTGCTGATATGCGAGTTTAGAATCCGTGAAGCAAACAATAAATCTGAGTAGCATTTATAAATCAACAGGTAAAAGAGCCTACAAAGAAGGAAAATATCATGGGCTAAGCACTGATTGCCAAAATTATATAGTCAAAAAGAAAAATAGAAATAAAATCAGAAATCTTCTAGGAGCAAACAAATCTGCAAGAGTTGCAGGATGAGCTGGCAGTTTGCAATCGGACAGCTTTACAGCCTGAGTTGCAGCTCAAACCCAAGTCGCCAGTCCAGTTGTTATCATGAAAAACTATCTATCGATAACCATAGTAGTCCATGTACCTGTAGGAGTTTGCGGCCAGCAACGCGCTGGCCAGGGCCTGCGACTTGCGTGAGCGGCGCAGCGCCAGGCGAGTGATGCGCGCCCTCTGGCGCTCCAGCTTCTCCTCCTGGCGGCGCTGCTCTTCCTTCCTCTTGAGCCAGCTGGCGGGGTGGGGGGGTTCGGGATGGACTAGGATTCGAACTCTGGACTGTGCCACCAGCGCTTTTAACTCTGTGAACTAACCAGAGTAACTGACCTCAGGTTACCTTGAGGTGGCTAATTACAGATGGGTAACTTCAGGTGGGTAATCTCAGGTGGGTAACCTCAGGTGGGTAACCTCAGGTGGGTAACCTCAGGTGGGTAATCTCAGGTGGTTAACCTCAGGTGCGTAACTTCAGGTGGGTAATCTCAGGTGGGTAACCTCAAGTGGGTAGCCTCAGGTGGGTAATCTCAGGTAGGGATTACGCAGCTGCTGGCGACTCGCCGAGACGTGTCAGCCCTCCAGGGGTCAGCAGAACGGGGGCTCCAGGACCTCCCTTGCTCCAGGCCCGCGACTCACCTCCTGAATGCCTTGCGACACTCCTCCGGCGAGTGGATCGCCTCAGGCGGCGGGTCTTCTTCCGTCCGCCGCCGCTGCTGCAGGTCGGCCTCGCGGCGGAGCTGCGCCCGCTTCGCCTCCAGCCAGCGCTCGAAGCTGACGCCGTCGCGCTCGGCCGCTGCGTCCCGGCGCCGATCAGTCTCGGCGCGGCGCGCCGCCTCCGCTCGGCGCTGCTCCGCCTCCGACTGTTGCCGCTTGCGGATCAGCCAGGCCTGGAAGGCGGCCTCGCTGTCCTCCGCCTTCGAGCCGCCGCCGCCGCCAGATGTTGAGGCGGACGACTTTCGCCCGCTGCCACCGCGTTCCCGACGCTTCTTGGCCAGCCAGGCCTGGAAGGCGGCCTCGTTCTCCTCGCGGCTGTGCTGCTGCTGCGGCTGCTGCAGCTCGAGCCTCTGCTGCTCCTCCTGCTGCTGCTGCCTGCTGAAGGAGGCCTGCGGGGCGCTGGTCGGCCGAGCGGCCGCCTGCTGCCGGTTCTTCCGGCGCTGGGACTGCGGCTGCTGCTGCGCCTGCGGTTGCCGGCGGGACTCGGAGGCGGCGGCTGATTTCGGGCGCCGACTTGCCGGCCTGGGCGACGGCGAGTTCTTCGCCTCGAAGTCGGAGCTGTCGACGAACCGAATCCGACCGCCGTTTACAACGACAACCTTCTGTGATGCTTCTTTCTCTTGCTGCGGCTTCTGCTGTTGTTGCTGCTCAGCAGTGGTGGCGGGAGGCAATCTGGAAGGTGGTGCTTCATCAACATCGTCTTGGTTGGCGGCCGGTTGCGGCATTTCGCCCAGCCCGTCCGCATCGCCACTTTCTTGCTGCTGCTGCTGCTGCTGTTCCTCTTCACTGTCCTCCTCCTCGTCGCTCGTGTCCTCGTGCAGCTCACCAGCCGGCGGCTCGGGCTCGGGCGCCACGCTGACGAGATTCTCGCTGAAGCAGATTCGCGTCGGCCTACGCTGGGCCTCCATCTCTGGCAGCGGCTCGCTCTCCAGCTGGGCGTTCAGCTCGTCGATGCGCGCCCGGGTGACCTCGTAGTCCGGGGGCGGCTCTGCGGCCGGGCGGGTTGGAGGAGAATCGTTTGCGATGTGCAGCTTCACCTTTAATGATTAGCTTTTAACGTTTTCGGTTTAAATTCTCCGAAAATTGCCTTGGCCGTCATCATGGATTTTATGGTGAGGGGGCAAAGCCAAGAATTCTACCATGAATAAAGTCCTATATTTTTTGGCGCCGCAGACACTCATTTCGGCGCCGCAGACACTCATTTCGGCGCCGCAGACACTCATTTCGGCGCCGCAGACACTCATTTCGGCGCCGCAGACACTCATTTCGGCGCCGCAGACACTCATTTCGGCGCCGCAGACACTCATTTCGGCGCCGCAGACGATTATTGCGGCGCCCTGAAGCAAAATTGTTGATTTCCATAACGGGGTCACAAGGTGGGGCGGAGGGGACAAACCATTGGCATGTCCCCCATAGCTTTCACTTGGGGGACATCTCCCCCTGTCCCTTGTGGCGACGCCCCTGACTATTTCTTGGAATTACACTGAGAGGATATGGAAACTGCCGTGCCTCTCTGTTTAACGTTCTCAAAATACTTGAAAAAAGCTTCCACGAGTACATCAAGGAGCTGAGTAGCTCACAGCAGTAATGCAACGGGTTTGTCTTGCATCTCGTGCCCATGAGGGCCAACCCCTCAAAGCTGAAGCTGAAAATCATATCTAATTCTAGTTTTGCTACCGCTATGATCCTGCTCGACCTCTGCTCGAGACCGGATCGACTCGCAGACTCACCCATGAGCAGCTGCAAGAACTCCGCGTCCTTTTCCTCTGCAATGCGGAATTGCGGGGTGCGGGGCGGCGGTGCTCAAAATGCGATGAAAATCTTAAAAAATTCAAATGTAAGTCGCACGCAGCCAAGGAAGCGCTACTCACCGTTCCAGTCCTCCGGCCTGGTGCTCTGCAGCCGCTCGAGCTCCGCCATGGCGGCGCGCTGATCGTCTCGCATGCCGAAGTCGTCGGACTCTCCGGTCTGCGGCATGCCTGCCGATGGGGGCGGCTGCTGGGGCTCGGCGGTCTGGAATATGTTTTGGTTAAAAAACAGTTCAAAAAATTGATTTTGAGCTGAAATTTCAATATCAAAACAATGTGTTAGTCACTTTGCTATAATTTACAATAACCTTCTGGACTCAACAGATAACAGATTACCAAGTTCTAGATGGTATTTTTAAGAATAAAAAAAGTTTTATCTGTTCTGCAATGTTTACTTGAAAAAATTATTACCTAAATAATAAAAAAAGACTTCAATGATATTTTCTTTAAACTGATAGCAAATAATTTATCTAATTGTTTATTCATATCTCGTAAGTAATATAAGTAATATTTTAATATTTTTTGCTAAAGTTTTCTAGTAAAAAAAGAACACTATGTACAGGAGTAAATATACATATATATATATATATGTGAAATCCATTCAATGACATGGCAGTGAATCAGCACTCAGAATATTTAATAGACATCTGATTGGACTTAGTCACTGGAAATTATTATAAGAACAAAATATTTAGAAAATTGATAGATCAACATATTTGTTATTTAGAATTACAGCTTTGCTTTCATCCTAGCTTCAAAGTCTGTTCTTTTTGTTGTAATAAGGTACTGTCTCGAATTAAAAAATGCACACCTATTATATTTTTATTTTATTCTACTCGTATTATATTCACCTAATCAAAACTAGTATAAAACTATTTATTAAGCATAGATGAAGATCAATGAGTGATTGCAATCGTACTGCAGTGAAAAATCCTTTGAATCCCTATGACTACTTGTCATTGACTTATTTGGCAGGTTTTCATTTAAAAGTGATGCCAACGCTATTATTTTAATGATAGTTTATTTGTATGTTATTAGTTTGTGCGTCATTTTTGTTGCATTTTTTAAAAAATGCCAACAACAAGAAGTAAGCTACCAGCAAGAAAGCATTCAATAGTGCAAAAATGTTTTCAGAGCAGTGCACACCCTTTGCAAAATTAGCTCATTTTTCAACGTTAAATATGTCTCTGCATAGTTAAACAAATTACCATGACAACAATCGTTGTTCCGGTGTTGCGTAAAATTAGTTCCTTTTTAAAAGCTATTCAAAAAGCCATAAGAGTTAACTTATCAGTTTTCATTCCATTAAGGTAAAGACTATCTCAACAAATTTATCAAAAAAGTTAAAATAAACAGACAATATCATTTTTAGTAAAAATTTATACAGCTCTGACCCAAATTAATGTACATGTATAACAAGCAATTTTATCAGCACACAGAATGTTTGAGTATTTAGCCGCTAAAATGTAACAGAGCGATGCTTTGAAGAAAAGCCATACGTATTTTAACTGTGTTTTGGCTTCTCGGTTGGATTAAAGATCATAAAGCGCTTTAATTATATCTGAGTCCTCAAAAAACTAAATTCTTAGTCTCATAAATATTGGCGCATTAAGAAACAGCGCTCACTGTTTTACCGTACATTTTTTCTCAAAACTATTTAATCTGAGTCACTGGAACCGCCACCTGATTTTGAATTTGGCTTTGATGCCGACTTCCGAGAGCCTGATTTGAAGCTATCACCGGATGACTGCCTAGATCGGTCATCTCGAGACTTGGCAGACTGTCTTTTAATTTTAACTTGATGCTGACCATGAGCGTCCTTCTGTTTCACATCGGCCTGTACTTGATTCCGCTTTTGTGAATCATCCCCAGCATTGAATTGAAGTTGGATGCCACCTGAGGCATGCGATTTCTCATCCGATTGCTGATTTGCTGGTACCACCACTGGCCGTTCAACTTGCACAGCACCTGGCTGTACAGAAACAAAAACACCTGGTTGCCCAGCGGGTACAACATGTGGTTCCTGACTTTGCGGTGCTTCAACTGGTTTTTCCTCAAGATGTGGATCTTTTTCAGCTGGTGGTTCTTCGTCAGCTGGTGGTTCTTCAGCTGGTGGTTCTTCAGCTGGTGGTTCTTCAGCCGGTGGTTCTTCAGCTGGTGGTTCTTCAGCTGGTGGTTCTTCAGCTGGTGGTTCTTCAGCTGGTGGTTCTTCAGCTGGTGGTTCTTCTTCAGCTGGTGGTTCTTCAGCTGGTGGTTCTTCAGCTGGTGGTTCTTCAGCTGGTGGTTCTTCAGCTGGTGGTTCTTCAGCTGGTGGTTCTTCAGCTGGTGGTTCTTCAGCTGGTGGTTCTTCAGCTGGTGGTTCTTCAGCTGGTGGTTCTTCAGCTGGTGGTTCTTGGGCTGGTGGCTCTTCAGCCGGTGGCTCTTCAGCTGGCGGCTCTTCAGCAGGAGGTTCCTCAATGGGTGGTTCTTCTTCAGCTGATGGTTCCTCCACTGGAGCTTCACCTATAGTCGCGGCATCAGCTCCTTCAGCTCCACCAGACCTAGAGATTGAAACTGCAGCTGCTCCAGCCCCCTTCCTTCCATTCCCGCGACTTTTCTCTTTGTCTGGTTGGTCTGGATGCTCAGGATGCTCAGGGTGCTCAGGATGTTCCGGGTGTGCTGGATGCCTGCAAAAGAGCGTACTCGTACTTTAAACTACAAGTATAAAGCCATGGTCACTTTTCAAAAAATAAATTTCTATTAAAATCTCACCCTTTCCGTTGCATCTCTTCTTTTGTAGTCTGAATCAGCTGATTGATGTCAGTTAAAAGAATCGCGGCAAACTCTGAAGAGAAATCAATTGAATGCACAAACTAGACCAGCCTATATTCTTACTCGAACTTTTATTTTGCGTACAAATGCAATGCAAGCAAGGTGTTCTTGCGCACTAAAATTCACCTTCATAGTCGATACGGCCGTCTCCGTTCTTGTCCACAGCGCTGAGCAGTTCGTCGAACTCCTCCTCGGAAAGCTCCACCGGCCCCATGCTGTAGATGGCGTCGCGCAGCTCCTCCCGGTCCAAGTAGCCGCTCTGGTCTTTGTCAAACACCTGGAAGCTGCTCACCAGCTGCTGGCGCACGTCCGCCTCCGGCTTGCAAAGACGCGACATCAGCGAGGCGAATTCCACAAATTCCACGCTGCCGCTGGCGTCCGTGTCGCTCTCCGACAGCATCTGCTGGATTTCCTCCTGGCTTTCCGGTGCCTGGTGGAAGTCATGGATTGTTGGCGTTGGTTGGTCAGGTTTTCGGGGACAACTTCAGACAGAAGAGAGAGAATTACGAATATCCGTAACCTGAGCACACCCACACGCTAGGCTACGAGCATAGGTAAGCTCCAACTGCACTCTCACCTGGCCTGAAACCTGCAGACAACTGTAAAGCTCTCCGGCATCGATGCTGTTGGATCTATCCGCGTCGAATAGCTTGAATGTACGATAGTACTTCTTCGCTTCCTCCGCCGACACGCCCGCTGCTGAAAGCGCCTCGTGGTAGTGCTCCGGCACTTCAAAGCTGTTCGTCCCTTCCTGGAAGCGGATTCGCGTCGGCCTACGCTGGGTCTCCTCCTCCGGCAGCGGCTCGATCTCCAGCTGGGCGTTCAGCTCGTCGATGCGCGCCCGGGTGACCTCGTAGTCCGGGGCGGCTCTGCGGTCGGGCGGGGTGAGGGGAGAATTGATGGCGATGTGGAGCTTCACTTTTAATCCCTAGTGTTTTTACTTTTCCTAATTTCCTTTAATAAAATTATAATAAAATCATAAAATCATATCTAATCTTCGTTTTGTTATCGCTATGATCCTGCTTGACCTCCTGTTCCCATCACCTTTCTCACCTGCTTCTTCAGCTGCTTCTTCGGCTGCTTCAGCTGCTTCTTCAGCTGCTTCAGCTGCTTCTTCAGCTGCTTCTTCAGCTGCTTCAGCTGCTTCTTCGGCTGCTTCACCTGCTTCTTCAGCTGCTTCAGCTGCTTCAGCTGCTTCTTCAGCTGCTTCAGCTGCTTCACCTGTTTCTTCAGCTGCTTCTTCAGCTGCTTCACCTGCTTCTTCAGCTGCTTCTTCGGCTGCTTCTTTAGCCGCTTCACCTGCTTCTTCACCTGCTTCTTCAGCTGCTTCTTCGGCTGCTTCATCTGCTTCTTCAGCTGCTTCTTCGGCTATTTCACCTGCTTCTTCAGCCGCTTCACCTGCTTCTTCAGCTGCTTCTTCAGCTGCTTTATCTGCTTCTTCTGCTGCTTCAGCTGCTTCTTCAGCTGCTTCACCTGTTTCTTCAGCTGCTTCTTCAGCTGCTTCACCTGTTTCTTCAGCTGCTTCTTCAGCTGCTTCACCTGTTTCTTCAGCTGCTTCTTCAGCTGCTTCACCTGTTTCTTCAGCTGCTTCTTCAGCTGCTTCACCTGTTTCTTCAGCTGATTCTTCAGCTGCTTCAGCTGCTTCATCTGCTGCTTCACCCGCTTCTTCGGCTGCTCCTTCGGTTGCTTCTTCAACTGCTGTTTCTTGAGCAGCTTCCACTGCTTCTCCGTCCATTTTGCCCAGTTATATGTTGACCTTGATTCTCAGTGACTTTTTCAAAAGCCTCGCCGCTAGCTTTCAGTTTAATCTACTCGAAACAGTTTCTCGTTTCGATGAAGTTGAGCTTGAAGTTGAGTAGGCAAAAATACTCGGACTAAGACTTAGAGTAAGTGATAGAAAGGTGTAGAAAAAGATCGGAGAGAGACCCGTTGCTAAGTAGACATTTTCATTTTCTATAGAGTGCCTTAACAGGCTGCCCGCCGAATAGCAGTGCAGCAGCAGCTCTTGTACAATGCGTTCGCCCTCAGCTGCCGCCAGTGTGCCACTTGCAGAGCAAGAGCGAGTGAGAAATTGCTAGCAGTAGCTTAGCACTTTGGCCAGTAGGGAGCCCGCCAACTGTGCCACAGTTCTGACACTATAGGGGGAAAGACAGACAGGCAGACAGAGCTGTCGGCGCGCAGCTTGGCAGTTTTTAGTGGAATTATCATTTTCTAGAGCTTTTAACAATGCGCGTTCTTATTTAGCATTTTGCATTACAATGTACGGTGTAAAAAAACTTCATGAATTTAGAACGAGTCGATGAGCATTGATGAGCATGAGTCGAAGTTACTCGTGATTACCCCAAATTCACTGCTGATTGCCTCGACGATTCCTACTACGCGACGCTGTTGGCAGCGCTGGAAGGCCGACAGTTTTCATCGGCTGGTCGGGAGCGCTCGGCAGGTCCACGATAACCGCGGCGGGGGCGGCGGTCACTCGGCCGTGGCCGCAGCTGTAGCGCGAGTAGAGCTGCTGACGGATTCTCGGTCCGGTGCGGCTGAACAGCTCCCAGCCGGTGAGCTGCTGCTGTTGCTGGGGCTTAGCAATCCGGACAGATAGGTCGTCTTTCTGTTGCGCCGCCTGCACCACGCGGCCCAGGTTCTGCCTCAGCAGATGCCAGCGTCGGCGGGCTCGAAGCTGCTGATACCTGAGCTGCTGCTGCTGCACTCCGGGACTCTTCTTAACGCTGCAGCTCTCCGTGCCATCCGGACCCGTCGATGCCGTCGCCGCCGTCGCCGCTGCCTCCGGCGCCTCTGCAGCCTCCTGCCGCTTGGCCCGCAGGCGAGTTTCAATCAGAGCGCTTCGGAAATTCCGGCTAAAGTTCTGCCAGAGGACGCTGCCGCCGGTGCCGACGCCGCTGCCAGCCGCTCCGAAATCCTCCGACGGTTTACTGATCCCATTGTCAATGGCCGAGCTCTGCTGCTGTTCAGGCAGCTCTAGCAGCCGATGCAGTTGGTGGTGCTGCCGCCACTGATGATGATTCGGCTTTCTGCCATGCCCAGCAGAGCTCAGCCGCAGATGCTGCTGTTGCATGCTGGCTATATGGACACTGCGGCAAGCCGAGAAGGCGATGAAAGATTAATTTGACTGGCGAGTTGAATAAGCGCTGGCGCGCAGGTACATGTACCGCTTATTACTGTACAAACTCTGACATTATCGCTGCAGATGACGCTTCTCACAATCGCGAATGCATGTATTTATCGATGGAAGGAATAGCTAAGTTAAAATATATATGCTAACCATAATATGTATACACAGAAATATATATTGTATTGTACTGAATGTTGCTATAGAAACGCCAGCTCACGGTGCGTTTGTTGCATGGGCGCGCGTGTAGCAACTGAAAAACCTGACACAGGTGTGAGAGATTATTAATTACAGCAGACTGCAAACTCACGTGACCTGCGACCCGCTGCATGTGCAAGCATTGCAGGCATTAAATATTAACAGACAAAGGATTACAGTTGGAAGGCTGGTTGGTGAGTTCCGCATGCGCAGACTAACTCGTAAATAGCTGGACGCCATGTGGAGAATTCATGATGAGAAGTCATGGCCAATGCGACTCAGGGCAGGCGGATGCAGGAATTAACGGCTTAGATCAGATCTCGGCCCGGATTTGAGAATTCTGCGTTGGGAAACCCCCAAAACACAGTCAGACATTCGGAATACGGAGACTCAGGATTGTGAGATTCGGAAATTCAGGATTGTAGGATTCGGAAACTCGGGATTGTACTCGTAGGATTCGGAAACTCGGGATTGTGGGATTCGGAAACTCGGGATTGTAGGATTCGGAAACTCAGGATTGTAGGATTCGGAAACTCGGGATTGTGGGATTCGGAAACTCAGGATTGTAGGATTCGGAAACTCAGGATTGTAGGATTCGGAAATTCAGGATTGTAGGATTCGGAAATTCAGGATTGTAGGATTCGGAAATTCAGGATTGTAGGATTCGGAAATTCAGGATTGTAGGATTCGGAAATTCAGGATTGTAGGATTCGGAAATTCAGGATTGTAGGATTCGGAAACTCAGGATTGTGAGATTCGGAAATTCAGGATTGTAGGATTCGGAAATTCAGGATTGTGGGATTCGGAATTCAGGATTGTAGGATTCGGAAATTCAGGATTGTGGATTTGAAATTCAGGATTGTGGGATTTGGAAATTCAGAATTTTACATGTCTGATTCAGAAATTCTGGATTGCAGGATTCGAAATTCATGATTGCAGTACTGCTGATTGCAGGATTGTAGGATTGGAAATTCGGATTTAGGATTCGGAAATTAAGGATCGTATAATTCG
>NIVC01003680.1:0-83160 GCA_002269645.1 Macrostomum lignano
TTGGACGCTTAGGGGCAGCCCCCAACATGTCCCACCGGCTACCAGTGTTTAACCGCTGGTACCCGGAGGGAAACCTGCACCAAGATCCTGCATCATGGTGTCCAGTTCTATTAACGCATGGCTCAGATCAGACCTGTCCACCAGGGACATCTGTGTCATCCAGTCTGAAGACATACTCCCTGGGAGGACTACCCTCATCGCCTCGGTTTACCTACGGGCGACGGCGAGATGATCCCAGTAGAGCTTGTCACACTGGTCGAGCTCTGCTCCACCAGAAACTATGAGCTGCTCGTGGCAGGTGACATCAATGCCCACCCACCCACTGGGGCAGTTCTGATATAAACCAGAGAGGTGAAGACTTCCTGGCTTATATTGCTACTACAACCCTTGAGTTCTGTAACTCGGGTAGTACCCCTACCTTCAATAACGGACGCCGATCGGAGGTGCTGGATGCCACCCTCGCCACGCCAGGCTCTTCCGGGCACTAGGGAGTGGCGGGTGCTTCCTGAGGCGTCCCTCTCCGATCACAAGTTCATCTCTTTCACGCTGGCCAGCGCCCGTAACGCAGGCCAGCTTTACTGGAAACGGAATGCTAGGAATACCGACTGGACCGCCTTCAGGCTTGCCCTGGAGGAGACCTATCGTTGCACTAGCACTCCAGTCTCCATCAACACCTGCGAAGAAGCAGATGAATTTGCGGCCGCACTTACGGACTCGCTCACTGCTGCCTTCGAAGCCTCATGCCCACTAAAGGCATATAAAGGCAAACAGTCGGCCCCATGGTGGAACCGCAGCTTGGCGACCTCCGTCGCAGAGCCAAAAGGCTTCACCGCAGGGCCCAAAAACTAAAAACCGGCCGACCAAACCGCCTACCTGAACTCTATCACGAGTTCAAGAGGCAGGTTAGGAACGCCAAAACCAACAAGTGGCGCGAATACTGTGAGGAACTTGAGGGCTCCCGCCCCACCTCCAGAATCGTTAAAGCCCTCACCCTGGACAAAATGTCCAAACTCTCCTCAGTCAAGAGAGCCGACGGCTCGCTTTACTGAGAACCCAGGAGAAACACTGGAAGCGATGCTAACAGCGTTTTTCCCGAACGAGCCAGCCAGGCCCGACCCCCTGACCACTCAGTGGCGGGACACGTACTGGCTGACTCAATCATCACGGAGGACCGCGTTACTAAAGCTGTCTCCTCCTTCAAACCCTTCAAATCCCCAGGACCGGACGGCGTGTGCCAGCCTTCCTGCGGGAGGCGGTGAAATGCACCGGTTTCCTGCGGAACCTTTGCCGGCTTCTGAAAGCCTGCATTGTGCTCGGCTTTGCTCCGAAATCCTGGACCGAGGCCAAGGTGGTATTTATCCCCAAGCCTGGCCGACCGGACTACCGGTCCATTAAATCCTTCAGACCAATTAGCCTCACCTCCTCATTGGTGAAGCTGTTAGAGAGACTGGTGCTCTGGCGCCTCCTCTCTGTGGAACTGAAGAACAAGCCGCTCAGTGAGAACCAGCATGCCTTTCGGGCAGGCAGGTCCACGGAGAGCGCGCTTCACGTTGGTTGACATGCTGGAGAAAGCCGTTCTTGGTAATGGCTACGCTCTCGCTGTCTTCCTCGACATTGTTGGAGCCTTTGATAATGTCCTCTTTGAGGCTTTTGACAGAGCTCTACGTGCTAGAAAAACCCACTCGCACCTCACCCGGTGGATCATGTATATGATCAGCCACCGTACTGCCACCGCACACCTGTTGGGCCACCAACGGACGGTAACCGTCTGCAAAGGCAGCCCCCAGGGCGGTGTCCTCTCTCCAGTTCTCTGGAACATGGTCATCGATGAGCTCCTCCAGGACAGCCATCTTGACCCCATCCTCAAGGTCGGTTACGCCGATGATGTCACAGCCGTGGCATCCGGACCGTCACCTGAAACCCTTAGAGATCTTCTGCAAAACTTCATTCGCTCTGCTGAACGTTGGGCGGACAGGTGCGGCCTCAGGCTCTCCGAGACCAAAACTGTCGCGATCATGTTCACCAGCAGGGTTAACTGGCGTATTCGCCCACTAAAGCTTTACGGGGTGGAAATTCCATCCTGCAAGCAAACCAAGTGTCTCGGCGTTACGCTGGACCACCGGCTGAGCTGGTCCACCCACGTCCAGGCCAAAACCAAAAAAGCCCTCGCGATTCTTGCGCAGCTGCGCAGAGCCGTCGGCACCACCTGGGCCTCACCCCGAAACGGCTCTGGTGGACCTATACCGCAATGGTCCGACCGGCCGTTACTTACGCCGGTCTGGTCTGGACCAGCGCCTTGCAGATTAAAACCTGCCACGAAGCCCTCAAAAAGGTGCAGGGACGTGCGTGCCGCATGATCCTGAATGCCCGCTCTCTGCTCCCTTTGACGGCCTCAACGCCTTTCTCTGCCTCCCGCCTCTGGACATCTTTGTCCGTCGCGAGGCTGCTAAAACCACCCGCCGGCTCATCGAGGCTGGTGTTAGCTTCAAGCCACAAAGAGCGATGGCGAAGCGCAAGCTCCTGCCGCACTCTGACCTGTGCCTTAAAGTTCTGGAGGAGAGTGGGAGTGCGGCTGTCCTTTCGGACGCTGAACCGCGCTCCCTCAATCTCTACCAACGCTTCAAGGTCACGATCCCCTCCAGGGAGAACGCCAACGACAGCTGGGCCCCTCAGGAGGTTCACTGCTTCACTGACGGATCCTCCAAAGACGGTTTATCCGGCTTTGGAGTCTGTATCCTTATCAACGGCCGCGTGATTGCTACTCACGCCCAACACACTGGCAGACTCTCCAGCGTCTTCCAGAATGAAGTCCTTGCCATCAGCTCCTGTGCAGCTGAGCTCCACCGCAAGGACTTCAAGGACAGAAGAATCTTCTTCCACTCTGACAGCCAGGCCGCTTTACAGGCCCTGTGTCACACCACTACGAACTCCCGAACAGTCCGCGACTGTATCGGGCAGCTCAACAAGCTGGCTCGGAGGAACACCGTCCGGCTCACGTGGATCCCAGGACACGCCGGCTTCAAAGGTAACGAGCTCGCCGACTCCCTCGCTAAGGCGGGCTGTTCCGGCTCGCCCCTTGGCCCCGTGCCCCTGGCCCCATCCCCGCCACAGTCATTAATCGTCAGATTAACGACTGGGCGGACATCCTGCACTTGCGCAGATGGGATGGTATCTCCAACTGCCGCCAATCTCGTGCGGCAGTGCCCAATCCGTCCCTCAAGCTGCGGAGAATCCTTTTGAATCAAAATCGAAAAGATATCCGCGCTCTCACTATGACCTTCACAGGTCACGGTTGCTTTGCCAGGCACTGCTTCCTCCGATGTGTTCGCCGGAGTGAACTCTGCCCCTTCTGCAGCCTCGAGAATGAAGATGCCATGCACTTCGTCTGCTACTGCCCGGCCTTCAACCGAGACCGGCTCAACCACCTCGGGCCCAACCCGTCCCTGGACGACGTTTGCCGGCCCGAGAACATCCCACGGCTCATCCGGTTCCTCCGGGCCACCAAGCGAGCCTCCGTCTTCCCCACCGAAGACAACGCTGCAGACAGGACCGGCAGACCTCCCTGACCGGCCCCGCGCCCTAGCCTATGCGGGTCTTTCAGGGATTAGCGGAATGGCGACGCTCGCCTCCCCGCTGCGTCTTCGGACCGCCCTGCAGCTAAGATAAGAAGAAGACGGATGCTATGAAGGACTCAACACAGTACTAAAATAAGAAACACATAACTCATAAACAACAATGGAAAAACACACATCTCATGGAGGAAAACACATCTCATGAAGAACCACATCTCATAGGAAGAACCACAATCTCATAGGAAGAACCACAATCTCATAGAAGAACCACATCTCATAGGAAGACCACAATCTCATAGAAGAACCACAATCTCATAGGAAGAACCACAATCTCATAGGAAGAACCACAATCTCATAGGAAGAACCAAATCTCATAGGAAGAACCACAATCTCATAGGAAGAACCACAATCTCATAGGAAGAACCACAATCTCATAGGAAGAACCACAATCTCATAGGAAGAACCACAATCTCATAGGAAGAACCACAATCTCATAGGAAGAACCACAATCTCATAGGAAGAACCACAATCTCATAGGAAGAACCACAATCTCATAGGAAGAACCACAATCACATAGGGAGAAACACACATCATGCGAAGAAACACATAATAGACAGTAAACACAAATTAGAGCAATTAAACACACAAAACCGGCCAGCTCACATCGGCAACGCCAGTTCTGGCGCTCCGCCGGACAGACTCGTCCCCGGCCAGGCCCACCGGAGTCCAACCCGGCCCGGGCGGATGCCGAAACGGCCGCTGTCCGAAATTCACGTCCACAGTCTGGTCGCGGAGGCACACCACGGGATAATAAGTGGTGGAGTCGCCGCGGGCGGCAGGCGGCAGGGCATAGGCCTGGCCAAACGATTTGCCGTTCTTGGCGAACGCGATCGCCCCGGCGCCGAAGTCCAGGTAGCAGCCGATCACGTCGCCTCCGCTGTACGGCTCACCGTACACGTCAATCTGATCGCTGTGCATCTTCTTGCCCTGGCTGCCGGCCAGACCGAAGCCGTCCGGATCCGCGCCGTACGCCCAGCCCTGGCTGTCCCGGCCGGCGTCCAAGCTGCCCGACTCGGTGGCCCAGCCGACTCGGGCGAGGGCGGCCGGCTGCGACTCCAGCGGCTCCGCCTGGAGTTGGAGCGGTCAAAATCAATTAATCTACTCTACTCGGAGCCTATCTACCCTACTCGGAGCCTATCTACCCTACTCGGAGCCTATCTACTCTACTCGGAGCCTATCTACCCTACTCGGAGCCTATCTACCCTACTCGGAGCCTATCTACTCTACTCGGAGCCTATCTACTCTACTCGGAGCCTATCTACCCTACTCGGAGCCTATCTACCCTACTCGGAGCCTATCTACCCTACTCGGAGCCTATCTACTCTACTCGGAGCCTATCTACCCTACTCGGAGCCTATCTACTCTACTTGGAGCCTATCTACTCTACTCGGAGCCTATCTACCCTACTCGGAGCCTATCTACCCTACTCGGAGCCTATCTACTCTACTCGGAGCCTATCTACTCTACTCGGAGCCTAGCTACTCTACTCGGAGCCTATCTACTCTACTCGGAGCCTATCTACTCTACTCGGAGCCTATCTACTCTACTCGGAGCCATCTACTCTACTCGGAGCCTATCTACTCTACTCGGAGCCTAGCTACTTACTCGGAGCCTAGCTACTCTACTCGGAGCCTAGCTACTCTACTCGGAGCCTATCTACCCTACTCTGAGCCTATCTACTCTACTCGGAGCCTATCTACCCTACTCGGAGCCTATCTACTCTACTCGGAGCCTATCTACTCTACTCGGAGCCATCTACCCTATTCGGAGCCTAGCTACCCTACTCCGAGCCTATCTACTCTACTCGGAGCCATCTACCCTACTCGGAGTCTAGCTACTCTACTCGGAACAATCTACCCTACTCGGAGCCTATCTACTCTACTCGGAGCCTATCTACTCTACTCGGAGCCTATCTACTCTACTCGGAGCCATCTACCCTACTCGGAGCCTAGTACTCTACTCGGAGCCTAGCTACCCTACTCGGAGCCTATCTACTCTACTCGGAGCCTATCTACTCTACTCTGAGCCTATCTACCTTACTGGGAGCCTATCTAACCTACTGTGAGCCTATCTAACCTACTGTGAGCCTATCTAACCTACTGTGAGCCTATCTAACCTACTGTGAGCCTATCTACCCTACTGTGGGCCTATCTAACCTACTGTGAGGCTATCTACCCTACTCAGATTTATTTATCCTACTCTAGGCCTCTCTAACGGCACAGTTTTGAGACAGAAAATGCACACAAACATGTACGAACCTCGTAATAGAAGCGGCCAGGCCCGCCGGCCACCGCTCGGACGCCTTTGGCGGCGCGGACGCCCTGCCAGCCGAAGCCGAGACGGCCCTGCGCCGAAGCTCCGTCAGGGCCAAGCGCCAGGCCCGGGCCAGTTACGTCGTGATGATTTAGGCGCCAGGCGCGCGGATTATCGGTGCGTTGGTTAACGGGCGCCAGGCCGGCCGGGCGCCACGGGCCGCCGGGCAGGTGGCGCAGCGGCTGCGCCGGATCGTCGCCGAAGTTCCAGCGAAGATTGGCGCCGTTTCTAGCGCAGCCGGCCG
Source organism: Macrostomum lignano (assembly GCA_002269645.1). NCBI lineage: Eukaryota > Metazoa > Platyhelminthes > Macrostomidae > Macrostomum > Macrostomum lignano. Next base: position 6,190 of record NIVC01003680.1, read on the forward strand.
GGAAGAAGGTCTCGGCGCGGAGATCCCTGCAGGTGGGCGGGGGTTGCAGGTGTACACGTGTAGCTTGCTTAGTCCGTCAATTCTGATCTCCTCATAATACTATCCATCCGCTCTTACTCAAAATCTATCCAATTATTATCGTGTCTCCATAAAATTTCATCAAGTTTTAAAACTCCATCTCACCCTAATCTTATGCTATCTCACTCAATCTCATCTTCATTTCTCGCACCAATCTTATCTTATCTCACATCAATCTCATCCTATCTCACATTAATCTCATCCTATCTCACACTAATCTCATCCTATCTCACACCAATCTCATCCTATCTCACACCAATCTCATCCTATCTCACACCAATCTCATCCTATTTCACACCAATCTCATCTTATGTCACCCCAGACTTATCTTATCTCACATCAGTCTCATACTATCTCACCCCATTTCACGTATCTCATCTCAATATCATCCAATCTCACCCAATCTTACCCTATCTCACAAATGTCGCTCTTATCTCACCCTATCTCGTATAAAATCACTCAATCTCACCGCATCTCACCTCAATCTAATAAAAATCTCCCCTAGCCATCTATTCAACACAAACACCGCTGAAACTGTACAGCAGGGCTGACAGAGCACTTTATCAACAATTGTTAAACAAACAGTTTATTAGCTACTTGGCAAATTTCAGTCCCGTTATATCAATACTCGATCGACTATATTAGGCCAGACAAAGAATAATTATAAGCATCCTATAAATAGTTAAAGCCAGACAGAAAAGCCGTTATTTTATTGAAAAAAACTGCAAAAACTATAGAAACTGCATATGCATAAATCATACTGCACTGCCGGGCATGCACTTCCTGTCGCTTTGATCTGAAAGGCATATCATTATTATTGTTTCTGTTGTCTTTTTGGGCTCCAATTTATACAAACTCTGGCAATAAATTTTATTAGGTCAGAGCAGCGATTCAAAATGCAAACACCAATTCATAATAGGATTATTAAAATTTATTGCCCCGCTTATTATAATATTGTTGGTGCGCTGGGGTCATAGAAAGTGTCATTAGCTAGACTAGCAGGTAAATAAATAAGGACACGTAAGCAGGCGGCAGATAAGCAGGCAGGTAGATGAGCAGGCGAGTAGATAAGCAGGCGGGTAGATAAGCAGGCGTAGTAAGCAGGCAGGTAGATAAGCAGGCAGGTAGATAAGCAGGCGAGTAGATAAACAGGCGGGTAGATAAGCAGGCAGGTAGATAAGCAGGCAGGTAGATAAGCAGGCGAGTAGATAAGCAGGCGGGTAGATAGGCAGGCAGGTAGATAAGCAGGCAAGTAGAAAACAGGGTAGATAAGCAGGTAGATAAGCAGGCGGGTAGATAAGCAGGTAGATAAGCAGGCGGGTAGATAAGCAGAAAGGTAGATAAGCAGGCGGGTAGATAAGCAGGCAGGTAGATAAGCAGGCAAGTAGATAAGCAGGCGAGTAGATAAGCAGGCGGGTAGATAAGCAGGCAGGTAGATAAGCAGGCGAGTAGATAGGCAGGCAGGTAGATAAGCAGGCAAGTAGAAAACAGGGTAGATAAGCAGGTAGATAAGCAGGCAAGTAGATAAGCAGGCGAGTAGATAAGCAGGCGGGTAGATAAGCAGGCAGGTAGATAAGCAGGCAGGTAGATAAGGCGAGGTAGATAAGCAGGCGGTAGATAAGCAGGCAGGTAGATAAGCAGGCAAGGTAGAAAAGCAGGGTAGATAAGCAGGTAGATAAGCAGGCGGGTAGATAAGCAGAAGGTAGATAAGCAGGCGGGTAGATAAGCAGACAGGTAGATAAGCAGCAGGTAGATAAGCAGCAGGTAGATAAGCAGGCGGGTAGATAAGCAGGTAGATAAGCAGGCGGATAGATAAGCAGGCAGGTAGATAAGCAGGCAGGTAGATAAGCAGATAGGTAGATAAGCAGGTAGATAAGCAGGCGGGTAGATAAGCAGGTAGATAAGCAGGCGGGTAGATAAGCAGGTAGATAAGAAGGCGGGTAGATAAGCAGGCGGGTAGATAAGCAGGTAGATAAGCAGGCGGGTAGATAAGCAGGTAGATAAGCAGGCGGGTAGATAAGCAGGCAGGTAGATAAGCAGGCGGGTAGATACGCAGGTAGATAAGCAGGCAGGTAGATGAGCAGGCGGGTAGATAAGCAGGAAGGTAGATAAGCAGGCGGGTAGATAAGCAGGAAGGTAGATAAGCAGGCGGGTAGATAAGCAGGCATATAGATGAGCAGTGCGGAACTCACCTATTCAGGCTGTAAGCCTGGCCCTGCTCGGCGCCATTCACAGAGAACAGCGCCAGGCCGCTGTCCAGGTCCAGAGCGGCTCCGACAACGTCGCCCGGCCGCAGGCGGCAGCCGTAGTCTTCAACCTGGCCGGCCAAGCACTTGGTGGCCTGTCGGCCGTCCGGCCCGCCGGCCCCAAACCCGAATCCGTGTCCGTCGGCGGCTCCGAGCCGAAGTCCAGCCGACGCCGTCGCCCAGCCGATGCGAGCATCGACGTCGGCGTCCCGGTTGGCACCGTCGGGCACGTCGACAACGACCTCGAAGTACCACTGGCCGCCGTTTCTGACGCCGGAGTCGGCCCGAACGCCGAGCCAGTCGCCGCCCGGACAGGCGGCGGTCAGCAGCGGCGGTCGGCGAGTCTCGTCGCCATCGACTGTTTGGTCGGCGATCGCCACCGAGGCGCCGGCGCCGTCAACGTCGGCGTCCAGCGGCGTTAGGCACCACCGGCGCGGCCTGACGACTCCAGTTCGATGCGGCGATCGAACTGTTCTCGAGCTGGCAGAGTGGAGTGCTGGTGCTGCTGGTGCTGATAGTCCTGAGGTGTGCTCTGCGCCGGGTAGTAGCGGGAGGCCGTGGCCGCCGCGCTGCCGGTGCCGTTGAGACCGGGGCCGCCCAGCTGCGGCTCGTAAGTGCTGAATGCGTCTTCTGAGCGGTGCGGGAATGGGGTGCCGGACCTGACACAGACTCTGACTAGCTCAGTACAGACTCTGACTAGCTCAGTACAAACTCTGACCAACTCAGTACAGACTCTGACTAGCTCAGTACAGACTCTGACTAGCTCAGTACAGACTCTGACCAACTCAGTACAGACTCTGACCACCTCAGTACAGATTCTGACCAGCTCAGTACAGACTCTGACTAGCTCAGTACAGACTCTGACTAGCTCAGTACAGACTCTGACCAACTCAGTACAGACTCTGACCAACTCAGTACAGACTCTGACCAACTCAGTACAGACTCTGACCAACTCAGTACAGACTCTGACTAGCTCAGTACAGACTCTGACTAGCTCAGTACAGACTCTGACCAGCTCAGTACAGACTCTGACCAGCTCAGTACAGACTCTGACTAGCTCATTACAGACTCTGACTAGCTCAGTACAGACTCTGAACAACTCATTACAGACTCTGACTAGCTCAGTACAGACTCTGACCAACTCAGTACAGACTCTGACTAGCTCAGTACAGACTCTGACCAACTCAGTACAGACTCTGACCAGCTCAGTACAGACTCACCCTTCTTTCGAAAGCTCTTGCGCATCCCGGGAGTGATGAGTGCCTCGGGCAGCGGCCCCAGAGTCTGGTCATTCATCTGGCCCTAGTGGGCCCGGTGTAGTTCCAATTGCGTTTGAATGTTCCCGGAATTAGCGGCTTAGCTGGCTTCTCTGGCGACTTGAGCCTGCCAAAAATAGTACGGAGTGGTAGATGCCTGCGTTTATACATTCAGCTATACATACGAAATTTGATACTGGCTAAATCTATGCTAAATCAAGATGCTATTAATAAAAGTGCACGCTCCTGATGCTTAAATTCCATGTTAAAAATCCTTATTTAAAGTCAATGCTCAATCAGGAAGCTACTACTTAAACTCTACTTAGTAAAATATAGCATTATCAAAAGTCTATGTTTTATTCAAATGCTATTATTAGAAACTAGCAATCAGCGTCCCCGTTTAGGAGGAATAAACTAAATTTAGCTTCTGACTTCAGCCTTAACATTTCAGCGATTCCCCAATAAATCTTTAATTTTTGCAATGACGCCTTTGTTTGACATGAGGCTTCTTCTATGTTTGACATGAGGCTTCTTCTATGTTTGACATGAGGCTTTTATGTTTGACATGAGGCTTCTTCTATGTTTGACATGAGGCTTCTTTTATGTTTGACATGAGGCTTCTTCTATGTTTGACATGAGGCTTCTTTTATGTTTGACATGAGGCTTCTTTTATGTTTGACATGAGGCTTCTTCTATGTTTGACATGAGGCTTCTTCTATGTTTGACATGAGGCTTCTTCTATGTTTGACATGAGGCTTTTATGTTTGACATGAGGCTTCTTTTATGTTTGACATGAGGCTTCTTCTATGTTTGACATGAGGCTTCTTCTATGTTTGACACGAGGCTTTTATGTTTGACATGAGGCTTCTTTTATGTTTGACATGAGGCTTCTTCTATGTTTGACATGAGGCTTTTATGTTTGACATGAGGCTTCTTCTATGTTTGACATGAGGCTTCTTTTATGTTTGACATGAGGCTTCTTCTATGTTTGACATGAGGCTTCTTTTATGTTTGACATGAGGCTTCTTCTATGTTTGACATGAGGCTTCTTCTATGTTTGACATGAGGCTTTTATGTTTGACATGAGGCTTCTTTTATGTTTGACATGAGGCTTCTTCTATGTTTGACATGAGGCTTTTATGTTTGACATGAGGCTTCTTCTATGTTTGACATGAGGCTTCTTTTATGTTTGATATGAGGCTTCTTTTGTGTTTGATATGACACTTTTATGTTTTACGTGACCTAACCCTTACCTAAACCCAAACCTGAACCTAAAACCTAAACCCAAACTAAACCCAAACCTGAACCTAAAACCTAAACCCAAACTAAACCCAAACCTGAACCTAAAACCTAAACCCAAACTAAACCCAAACCTGAACCTAAAACCTAAACCCAAACTAAACCCAAACCTGAACCTAAAACCTAAACCCAAACTTAAACCCAAACCTAAACCCAAACTTAAACACAAGCCTAAACCTAAAACTTAAACCCAACCTAAACCTAAAATCTAAACCAAAACCTAAACCCAAACCTAAACCCAAACCTAAACCCAAACCTAAACCCAAATCTAAACCCAAACCTAAACCCAAATCTAAACCCAAACCTAAACCCAAACCTAAACCAAACCTAAACCCAAACCTAAACCCAACCATAAACCCAAATCTTAACCCAAACCTAAACCCAAACCCAGACCCAAACCCTAACCTAGCCGGCAGTCAATTGCCGAGCTGTCACTAATAAACCAGGCGCACCTGAAGAATCCGTGATGCTCCACCACGGCCCGCCACAGCCGCTTCGCCAGTTTAGACGAAGCGCATCGAAATTCCACCACCCGTTCACCGCGCCAGTCGGAATCGGCCGGTCGCAGGGCGATCCTCAGCGAGCTGCGCTTGTAGGACACCCGCATGATCTTCGGCCAGGAGAACCGGTTGATCCGCAAGCTGTTGCGGTACACCAGCACGCCGCCGTGGTACACGCCGACGTAGATCTCATCTCCGCGACTGTCGCGAGCTTCGTGCATGTCAACGCCGTACATTGCCAGCTTCTTGGCGTTCTGCAGAAAATGCTGATCAGCCTCTTCGGGCGTCATGCCGCTGTGCGATCGGTGCAAATCAATCACCCGCTCTTGGAGGTCGCGGTGTGCGCGGAACTCCTCCGGGCAGAATGGACAGTCCTGACGGTGGGGCGGGCAGGATTTAAGGTTGCTCATTGATCCCGCCCGACTTAAACAGTTGGACTTTTGCTGTTGATATTGCTGCTGTTTGAGTATTGGGATGCTTCAGTGCCGGAGTGTTCAGATGCTTCAGTGCGGAGTGTTCAGATACCTCAGTGCCTGAGTGTTCAGATACTTCAGTGCCTACTTCAGTGCCTGAGTTTCAGATACTTCAGTGCCTGAGTGTTCAGATACTTCAGTGCCTGAGTGTTCAGATACTTCAGTGCCTGAGTGCTCAGATACTTCAGTGCCTGAGGTTCACATACTTCAGTGCCTGAGTGTTCAGATACTTCAGTGCCTGAGTGTTCAGATACTTCAGTGCCTGAGTGTTCAGATACTTCAGTGCCTGAGTGTTCAGATACTTCAGTGCCTGAGTGTTCAGAAACTTCAGTGCCTGAGTGTTCAGATAATTCAGTGCTTGAGGGTTCAGATACTTCAGTGCCTGAGTGTTCAGATACTTCAGTGCCTGAGTGTTCAGATACTTCAGTGCCTGAGTGTTCAGATACTTCAGTGCCTGAGTGTTCAGATACTTCAGTGCCTGAGTGTTCAGATACTTCAGTGCCTGAGTGTTCAGAAACTTCAGTGCCTGAGTGTTCAGATAATTCAGTGCTTGAGGGTTCAGATACTTCAGTGCCTGAGTGTTCAGATACTTCAGTGCCTGAGTGTTCAGATACTTCAGTGCCTGAGTGTTCAGATACTTCAGTGCCTGAGTGTTCAGATACCTCAGTGCCTGAGTGTTCAGATACCTCAGTGCCTGAGTGTTCAGATACTTCAGTGCCTGAGTGTTCAGATACTTCAGTGCCTGAGTGTTCAGATACTTCAGTGCCTGAGTGTTCAGATACTTCAGTGCCTGAGTGTTCAGATACTTCAGTGCCTGAGTGTTCAGAAACTTCAGTGCCTGAGTGTTCAGATAATTCAGTGCTTGAGGGTTCAGATACTTCAGTGCCTGAGTGTTCAGATACTTCAGTGCCTGAGTGTTCAGATACTTCAGTGCCTGAGTGTTCAGATACTTCAGTGCCTGAGTGTTCAGATACCTCAGTGCCTGAGTGTTCAGATACCTCAGTGCCTGAGTGTTCAGATACTTCAGTGCCTGAGTGTTCAGACACTTCAGTGCCTGAGTGCTCAGATACTTCAGTGCCTAAGGGTTCAGATACCTCAGTGCCTGAGGGTTCAGATACTTCAGTGCTGAGGGTTCAGATACTTCAGTGCCTGAGTGTTCAGATACTTCAGTGCCTGAGGGTTCAGAAACTTCAGTGCCTGAGTGTTCAGAAACTTCAGTGCCTGAGTGTTCAGATACTTCAGTGCCTGAGTGTTCAGATACCTCAGTGCCTGAGTGTTCAGATACTTCAGTGCCTGAGTGTTCAGATACTTCAGCGCCTGAGTGTTCAGATACCTCAGTGCCTGAGTGTTCAGATACTTCAGTGCCTGAGTGTTCAGATACTTCAGTGCCTGAGTGTTCAGATACCTCAGTGCCTGAGTGTTCAGATACTTCAGTGCCTGAGTGTTCAGATACCTCAGTGCCTGAGTGTTCAGATACCTCAGTGCCTGAGTGTTCAGATACCTCAGTGCCTGAGTGTTCAGATACTTCAGTGCCTGAGTGTTCAGATACTTCAGTGCCTGAGTGTTCAGATACTTCAGTGCCTGAGTGTTCAGATACTTCAGTGCCTGAGTGTTCAGATACTTCAGTGCCTGAGTGTTCAGATACTTCAGTGCCTGAGGGTTCAGATACTTCAGTGCCTGAGTGTTCAGATACTTCAGTGCCTGAGTGTTCAGATACTTCAGTGCCTGAGTGTTCAGATACTTCAGTGCCTGAGTTTTCAGATACTTCAGTGCCTGATGGTTCAGATACTTCAGTGCCTGAGTGTTCAGATACTTCAGTGCCTGATGGTTCAGATACTTCAGTGCCTGAGTGTTCAGATACTTCAGTGCCTGAGGGTTCAGATACCTCAGTGCCTGAGTGTTCAGATACTTCAGTGCCTGAATGCTCAGATACTTCAGTGCCTGAGGGTTCAGATACTTCAGTGCCTGAGTGTTCAGATACTTCAGTGCCTGAGAGTTCAGATACTTCAGTGCCTGAGTGTTCAGAAACTTCAGTGCCTGAGTGTTCAGATGCTTCAGTGCCTGAGTGTTCAGATACTTCAGTGCCTGAGTGTTCAGATACCTCAGTGCCTGAGGTTCAGATACCTCAGTGCCTGAGTGTTCAGATACCTCAGTGCCTGAGGGTTCAGATACCTCAGTGCCTGAGTGTTCAGATACCTCAGTGCCTGAGGGTTCAGATACCTCAGTGCCTTGTCCATTCCCAAGTGTCAGGCGGCGTGTCCAGTGCCCAGCATTCATTCAGTTCCGAAATGTTCGCACAATCCAGCTTAGACATTTAAAAAAAGTTCCTCAAATATTAAGCTGACAAATTCCTAGCTAAAGTAATAGGAATAAGAAGGCCAGAGTTGTAGGGGGGATTTTCTTCCCTTGCATGCCAGGCCAGACAAGGCAGCAGTGGATGGCGGGCGGCAGCTGGTTTACATGGCCCAGACAGAGACGGGCATGGGTGATTTGAATCCACCGCTGCTCTGCTCCCCTCATCAACCAGCCCTGATCTGGAGAGGATTATCTAAGCTTGAAAAATCCAAGCCTACAGTTTATAGGCAATTAAAATGACAACAGAGCTGCTCATTCGTCACTTTCTTATCTGCAATTCATCCCTCAACAGTCCATAAAAAAGGTCCTCATAAATTTTCTATAAAAGTACAGATCGTACTCTGAAATAAAGTCACGTGACTTGCTGGCTCTCCTACTCGGGCGGGCACAGGCAACCAATCATAACTAATCAAGATTAATGAAGTCAATTAAATTTTCTCTTGTCTGTTTCGAGTCTCAGCTCAAGTATTCTTTTATAAGAAAAAGCATAGAAAGCATCACCATATGCCCGTGAGCTGAGTTCAGTACTCAATATCAACTTGATTTGTATAACTGCTTGCTTTAAAAAGGTATAGTATTTCTAGCTCGTAGAGCAATTGCAGAATCGTTATTATCTTCATTATCGTTTGCAAAAGAATCAAAATTTGTTTCCTCTTAAGATCATCTTTAATTTTCATTTCCTTCCCTGTTCCTCTCACTACCCGCTCCTCTTCCTCACTGTTCCTCTTCCTCACTGTTCCTCTTCCTCACTGTTCCTCTTCCTCACTGTTCCTCTTCCTCACTGTTCCTCTTCCTCACTGTTCCTCTTCCTCACTGTTCCTCTTCCTCACTGTTCCTCTCCCTATCCGCCCCCCCTTTCTCACTGTTCCTCTCCCTACCCGCCCCCCTTCCTCACTTTTCCTCTCCCTACCCGCTCCTCTTCCTCACTGTTCCTCTCCCTACCCGCTCCTCTTCCTCACTGTTCCTCTTCCTCACTGTTCCTCTTCCTCACTGTTCCTCTCCCTATCCGCCCCCCCTTTCTCACTGTTCCTCTCCCTACCCGCCCCCCCCTTCCTCACTTTTCCTCTCCCTACCCGCTCCTCTTCCTCACTGTTCCTCTCCCTACCCGCTCCTCTTCCTCACTGTTCCTCTCCCTACCCGCTCCTCTTCCTCACTGTTCCACTCACTACCCGCTCCCCTTCCTACCTTTTCCTCTCCCTACCCGCTCCCCTTCCTACCTTTTCCTCTCCCTACCCGCTCCCTTCCTACCTGTTACTCTCCCTACCCGCTCCCCTTCCTACCTGTTCCTCTTCCTACCCGCTTCTCTTCCTCACTGTTCCTCTCCCTACCCGCCCCTTCCTCACTGTTCCTCTCCCTACCCGCTCCTCTTCCTCACTGTTCCTCTCCCTACCCGCTCCTCTTCCTCACTGTTCCTCTCCCTACCCGCTCCTCTTCCTCACTGTTCCTCTCCCTACCCGCTCCTCTTCCTCACTGTTCCTCTCCCTACCCGCTCCTCTTCCTCACTGTTCCTCTCCCTACCCGCCCCCTTCCTCCCTGTTCCTCTCCCTACCCGCTCCCCTTCCTACCTTTTCCTCTCCCTACCCGCTCCCCTTCCTCACTGTTCCTCTCCCTACCCGCCCCTTCCTCACTGTTCCTCTCCCTACCCGCTCCCCTTCCTACCTTTTCCTCTTCCTACCCGCTCCTCTTCCTCACTGTTCCTCTTCCTCACTGTTCCTCTTCCTCACTGTTCCTCTCCCTACCCGCCCCTTCCTCACTGTTCCTCTCCCTACCCGCTTCCTTCATACCTGTTCCTCTCCCTACCCGCTCCCCTTCATACCTTTTCCTCTCCCTACCCGCTTCCTTCATACCTGTTCCTCTCACTACCCGCTCCTCTTCCTCACTGTTCCTCTCCCTACCCGCTCCCCTTCCTCACTGTTCCTCTCCCTACCCGCTTCCTTCATACCTGTTCCTCTCCCTACCCGCTCCCCTTCATACCTTTTCCTCTCCCTACCCGCTTCCTTCATACCTGTTCCTCTCACTACCCGCTCCTCTCCCTCAGTTCCTCTCCCTACCCGCTTCCTTTCCAGATTCTATCAACATTTCAGAAAAACTACACAGTAAAAGAGCAGACCAAAGCAAACAGTCAGCAGCTCAGCCCACCTGCAGATAGGTGACATCGTTAAACCGCGGGTCAGACGGATCGTAGTCGCCAATCTCCGACTGCACAACGTAACTGCCGAGCACTATATAGGTAGTAAACGAGCAGGGCAAAATGTCGGCCATAAGATTCTGGCGAATCTGCAGCGCCATGTAGTACCGGGTGAGATTGTCGCGCAGATTCTCCGGATCTGGCGGATAGAATTTCACCATGAACTCCAGCTTCCATTCGTTCTCTGAGCGATGGGGCGTTGACAGGCGTTTGAATCAGTATGGTTAACGATGAGTAATAGGGCTATATATGGACATATACGACTATAATTATTCTGTAAGGTTTGCAAGTGATTCTCTAGTGAGGCTTATAGACGATTCTCAGATAGGGCTTATAGGCGATTCCAAGATACTCGTAGGGCTTATAGGCGATTTCCAGATGGGGCTTATAGACGATTCCCAGATAGGGCTTATAGACGATTTCCAGATAGGGCTTATAGGCGATTTCCAGATAGGGCTTATAGGCGATTTCCAGATAGGGCTTATAGACGATTCCCAGATAGGGCTTATAGACGATTTCCAGATAGGGCTTATAGACGATTCCCAGATAGGGCTTATAGACGATTCCCAGATAGGGCTTATAGACGATTCCCAGATAGGGCTTATAGACGATTCCCAGATAGGGCTTATAGACGATTCCCAGATAGGGCTTATAGACGATTCCCAGATAGGGCTTATAGACGATTCCCAGATAGGGCTTATAGACGATTCCCAGATAGGGCTTATAGACGATTCCCAGATAGGGCTTATAGACGATTCCCAGATAGGGCTTATAGACGATTCCCAGATAGGGCTTATAGACGATTCCCAGATAGGGCTTATAGACGATTCCCAGATAGGGCTTATAGACGATTCCCAGATAGGGCTTATAGACGATTATCTTATAGGGCTTACAAGCTTATCACGCAATTCTCCATCATAGACACACAAACGCAATATTATTAAGTACAACACTATTTCTGACAAGCACCTAACCATTATTCATCACCTGAACTCTAAGGCTTAAGGCAGGTGAAGACTAAGCAATTGAGATAAAAAATACATAAAATTTCCCCAAATCCTGGGCATAAATCGCATTAGGATCAGATGATGCGTCATCGCTGAACTTGAAACCCCATTGCCAAGGGTATAGTAAATATCAGGTAAGAAGGCATTCGATTCCCCTATACCTACTACTGCTTTCGATCCTACCGCCGCCAGCCTAGTAACCATGGCAACAACAATATTGCGGTTTTGAAAAGGCCAAGAATTTGCCCCGCTCCCACTCAAGAGGATTTTTCTAATGAAATAATCGGATAGGGATATCCTTGAGGGAAGAAAATCAGGGGTTGGGGGCGAAATTCTGCTTCGAATCCTATCCACACCTGCCAAATGTTTTTGCGTAATGCGCTGCGGGCCCAGCTTCCCACAGCTCCATCATCTGCTGCAGCAGGTTTCCCGGAATATGGCTTCGCATCCGCACCGAATTCCGACTTTTTGAAGTTTATGGTTTTTATTGGAATTGTGCCTGCTTTTGTTAGACTCTGAACTTCGATAAGCTTGACACTAAGATATCGAAAATTCACAAGCTCCATAATTCACAAGCGCGATAATTCACAAGCTCGATAATTCACAAGCTTGATAATTCACAAGCTCGATAATTCACAAGCTTGATAATTCATAAGCTTGATAATTCACAAGCTCGATAATTCACAAGCTTGATAATTTACAAGCTCGATAATTCACAAGCTTGATAATTCATAAGCTTGATAATTCACAAGCTCGATAATTCACAAGCTCGATAATTCACAAGCTTGATAATTTATCACAAGCTCGATAATTCACAAGCTTGATAATTCACAAGCTCGATAATTTATCACAAGCTCGATAATTCACAAGCTCGATAATTCACAAGCGCGATAATTCACAATCTCGAAAATTCACAAGCTCCATAATTCACAAGCGCGATAATTCACAAGCTCGATAATTCACAAGCTCGATAATTTACAAGCTCGATAATTCACAAGCTTGATAATTCACAAGCTTGATAATTTATCACAAGCTCGATAATTCACAAGCTTGATAATTCACAAGCTCGATAATTTATCACAAGCTCGATAATTCACAAGCTCGATAATTCACAAGCGCGATAATTCACAAGCTCGATAACTCACAAGCTCGATAATTCACAAGCGCGATAATTCACAAGCTCGATAATTCACAAGCTTAATAACTCACAAGCTCGATAATTCACAAGCTTGATAATTTACAAGCTCGATAATTCACAAGCTTGATAATTCACAAGCTCGATAATTTATCACAAGCTCGATAATTCACAAGCTCGATAATTCACAAGCGCGATAATTCACAAGCTCGATAATTCACAAGCTCGATAATTCACAAGCTCGATAATTCACGAGCGCGATAATTCTCAAGCGCGATGATTCACAAGCTCGATAATTCACAAGCTCGATAATTCACAAGCGCGATAATTGACAAGCTCGATAATTCACAAGCGCGATAATTCTCAAGCGCGATGATTCACAAGCGCGATAATTCACAAGCTCGATAATTCACGAGCGCGATAATTCTCAAGCGCGATGATTCACAAGCTCGATAATTCACAAGCTCGATAATTCACAAGCGCGATAATTGACAAGCTCGATAATTCACAAGCGTGATAATTCTCAAGCGCGATGATTCACAAGCTCGATAATTCACAAGCTCGATAATTCACAAGCGCGATAATTGACAAGCTCGATAATTCACAAGCGCGATAATTCACAAGCTCGATAATTTATCACAAGCTCGATAATTCACAAGCTTGATAATTCACAAGCTCGATAATTTATTACAAGCTCGATAATTCACAAGCTCGATAATTCACAAGCGCGATAATTCACAAGCTCGATAATTCACAAGCGCGATAATTCACAAGCTTGATAATTTATCACAAGCTCGATAATTCACAAGCTTGATAATTCACAAGCTCGATAATTTATTACAAGCTCGATAATTCACAAGCTCGATAATTCAGAAGCGCGATAATTCACAAGCTCGATAATTCACAAGCTCGATAATTCACAAGCGCGATAATTCACAAGCTCGATAATTCATCACAAGCTCGATAATTCATTCAAAATACGACTAAAATAGACTAGTCGGGCTCAACTCTTTGAGATGGCAGACAACTTGTACAGTGCATCCCATAAATGAAGCATGAAACTGCATAGCAACTGGCTGGGCCGCTAGGATATGAGAGATATGTTCAAGTTACAGTGGGCCTAGGAGCACACAGTTCGAAATTCAAGTGGCGGAGAGGCTGCGCGAGGGTACAAATTGCAGATTGCATACACCAGTGCCGAAAAGCTAACACTTAAAGATCAGCAAAGCAGGCCTCTTCTTTGCTTATACAAGCTATTCTACATGTGCAGTCACTCAGATAGCGTGAGAATCTTTGCCACCACCAGTTTTGCTACCGATGTCGCACTGTAAATTTACTATTTGCAGTTGTTGAAGTTATAAAATCCTTGATTCCATGCGCGGCTACAATAAATTTTTGAGTCTTGTAGCTCGTAGACTGACTAATTAACTAACTAATTAACTAACTAACTAACTGACTAACTAACTAACTAACTAACTAACTAACTAACTAACTAACTAACCAACTAACTAACTAACTAACTAACTAACTAACTAACTGACTAACTAACTAACTAACTAACTAACTAACTAACTAACTAACTAACTAACTAACTAACTAACTAACTAACTAACTAACTAACTAACTAACTAACTAACTAACTAACTAACTAACTAACTAACTAACTAACTAACTAACTAACTAACTAACTAACTAACTAAGTAAGTAACTAACTAAACAATTAACTAACTAACTAACTAACCAACTAACTAACTGACTAACTAACTAACTAACTAACTAACTAACTAACTAACTAACTGACTAACTAACTAACTAACTAACTAACTAACTAACTAACTGACTAACTAACTAACTAACTAACTAACTAACTGACTAACTAACTAACTAACTAACTAACTAACTAACTAACTAACTAACTAACTAACTAACTAACTAACTAACTAACAACTAACTAACCAATTAACTAGCTAACTAACAAACTAACTAACTAACTAACTAACTAGCTAATATTAAGTTAGCTAATAATAGAACTAATATGGATTAGTCAAAAAGTCAATATCCGCTAATACTATATAATCCTAAATGCATATGCTCATAAGCAAAATAAGCCATGTATTACGTGGCCCTGTGTGCGCGTGTCTAACTTGGCATTAGAAAGTGATGGATGCGGAATATGCATGCACCGCCATATCCATAAAGGAACTACTAAACTGAAGGGCTGCATCCACTAACTAGGCCAGATATGCGCGCCCCCACTGCATGGACCGCACACTATGTATACACAGGTCATGTAGGATTAGGCAGGGACTAATTAAAGGGGAAAATGCTAGCAGCGGAGAGGAAGGATCCTGATGGTGATGCCGTAAATGCGCCAAACTGAATCCCAGGTGACACACGTGGGTCCCAATGGAATTTTGCAAGCATTCGTAAACAGAAAAATGGGTTTTGAATAATAAAAGAAGGAAATGACGAGCTGCTTACTGCCAATCTGCTTGTTCAGCCGTCTGTCATTGTAGAGCCAGTGCTGAAAATTGGAAAAGCAAAAGAAGTGCTTTTAATAAATTAATATTTTATTGGGTGCGACAGCGTCAGTATATCTTTGAATATTTTACCCTGTAGAAGATATGCTTCACGATCGAATCTTAATAGGAATATTCTCGAATCTCAACCAGGAGATGCTCTAGTGTGTGAGGGAATTTCTTAGAGTTGTAAATCTCAGTGTACAATCTCATTGTAAATCTACAAACCTCAGCGTGGGGGGGTTTCCCAGAGTGGTAAATCCATGTGTGGGGGATTTCCCAGACTGGTAAATCTCCGTGTGGGGGAATTCCCCAGACTGGTAAATCTCCGTGTGGGGGAATTCCCCAGACTGGTAAATCTCAGTGTGTGGGGGAATTCCCCAGACTGGTAAATCTCCATGTGTGGGGGAATTTCCCAGACTGGTAAATCTCCGTGTGGGGGAATTCCCCAGACTGATAAACTTCAGTGTATGGGGGGGATTTCCCAAAGCGGTAAATCTCAGTGTGTGGGGGAATTTCCCAGACTGGTAAATCTCCGTGTGTGGGGGAATTTCCCAGACTGGTAAATCTCAGTGTGTGGGGGAATTTCGCAGACTGGTAAATCTCCGTGTGGGGGAATTCCCCAGACTGGTAAATCTCAGTGTGTGGGGGAATTTCCCAGAGCGGTAAATCTCAGTGTGTGGGGGAATTTCCCAGAGCGGTAAATCTCAGTGTGTGGGGGAATTTTCCAGAGTGGTAAATCTCAGTGTGTGGGGGAATTTCCCAGAGCGGTAAATCTCAGTGTGTATGGGGGGATTTCCCAGAGCGGTAAATCTCAGTGTGTGGGGGAATTTCCCAGAGCGGTAAATCTCAGTGTGTGGGAGAATTTCCCAGAGCGGTAAATCTCAGTGTGTATGGGGGGATTTCCCAGAGCGGTAAATCTCAGTGTGTGGGGGAATTTCCCAGAGCGGTAAATCTCAGTGTGTGGGGGAATTTCCCAGAGCGGTAAATCTCAGTGTGTATGGGGGGATTTCCCAGAGTGGTAAATCTTAGTGCCCGCTATCTGAAGCCCTGGGAATCATCCCAGCGAGCCAATGAATAACCCCCGGCAAACAATGGGCGAATCCCACCTACCAATATCCGGTCAGATTAATAATATTCCTCATCAACTCAAATTCTTTTTGAGCCCGCCCCCGCGCCACCTGACAGCCAATATAATTATCTCACACCTCTATTAGGCCAGAAAAATCCCACCAGGAAGTCAGCGTTGCTCGCGCTGGGCTTAAAAAATGCTCGAATAAAAAGGAAGAAAAACTGAGGCCAGGAAATATGTATATATATTTCCGCATATATATATATGCGGTCAGGGGTCACGTGACCTGCAGCTGGGTTGGCCTCATCAGGGGAGATTGGGCGGCTTGAGGCAGAGTTTTGGGGGAGTTTTCCCGTTAATTGGCAATCACGGTGGAGAAAGAGAGGAATGGAAAAAAGTTCAAAAGAGGGGGACCAGAGGGCAGTGGCGAGAGGGTTTCTCTGCTTCTTTCCTTCCCCGCCAATGGCGCTCGTCAATCTATTATAGAACCAACTCCCAAAAATATCGCATTGAAAGTGCCGCCAGATCTGTCCGTTTCCTTTTTACAGTCCGTTTGCTCAGATAGAGGGAGATTATGTACTTTTGCATGGACCAGAAATAAAAATTAATTTGGAAACCCGAGGGAGCGCAGGAGGGCGCCAGAGTGGGTATGGAAGAGGCGCCAGGAGGAGTATGGAAGGGGGCGCCAGAGTGGGTATGGAAGAGGCGCCAGGAGGGGTATGGAAGGGGGCGCCAGAGTGGGTATGGAAGAGGCGCCAGGAGGAGTATGGAAGGGGGCGCCAGAGTGGGTATGGAAGAGGCGCCAGGAGGAGTATGGAAGGGGGCGCCAGGGTGGATATGGAAGAGGCGCCAGGAGGAGTATGGAAGGGGGCGCCAGGGTGGATATGGAAGAGGCGCCAGGGTGGGTATCGAAGGGGGCGCCAGGGTGGGTATCGAAGGGGGCGCCACGGTGGGTATCGAAGGGGGCGCCAGGGTGGGTATCGAAGGGGGCGCCAGGGTGGGTATCGAAGGGGGCACCAAACGGACACCAATGGGGCGCCAGGATGGGTATCAAAGGGAGCGCCAAAGAGACAAGAGGGCGCCAGGATGGGTATGGAAGGGGGCGCCAGGGTGGGTATAAAAGGGGCGCCAGGGTGGGTATCGAAGGGGGCGCCAAACAGACAAGACGGCGCCAGGATGGGTGTGGAAGGGGCGTCAAACGGACACTAATAGGGCGCCAGGAAGGGAGCAGAAGGAGGCGCTAAGGCATGGGAAGATGGCGCCAAGAAGGGCTATAAAGGACACCAGAAAGGGAGCGGAGGGAGGCGCCAGAAAATGTGCGGAAGGAAGGATGCAAAGCAAATGTACTATTATATAGTTAACAAGCAATGCCCAACTCACAAAAATGTGCGTAGAGTCCCGATAGCACAGGCCGAAGTATTCTTTCTCGCGCAGACAGAGAAACTTGCAGGTCTCGTCGAACAAATCCTGCGCTTTGGAGGCCGGCTGCGATCAAATAGAAAGAAGAAGAGGGCAAGAAAAAATCCATCAATGAAATATTGGGTAAACGGAAATAGATCAATTTCCTGGGAAACTTCTTTTGTTAAATTAGGCAATCCAAAAAAGTGCATACTGAATAATTAGAAAAGCATTTTATTGCTCACGTCAACTTCAAAGGAATTAACCGATCCGTCCAGCATCACAACCAGGCACTCGCGCATCTTCACCGAACCCAGGCGCCGAATGCCGCCGCCGCCTCCCTCTGACTGCCTCTGCAGTGTCGGCTGCATAGTGGCGCCCTGGTCGCGCAGTGTGTAATAATCTCGCTTGGAGATCGTGTCCGCCTCGCCGACTCGGCTATCGCTGTGAGGCAGCACCTGCTGCTGCTGCTGCTGCGGAGGCGGCTGCTGAGGCTGAGGATGACGAGGCTGCACTTCTTCAGTGTCATTTTCTGTGGCCTGAGCTGCCTGAACAGCGGGTTCGCTACTGCCGCTGGCCTGAAGCTGGGGTTCCTCCTGGGATGCAGAACATTGAAATTAAATCAATTATAAAAAGTTATAAAATATGGCTTAATTATCATACCGAAAAAAATCTCTATAAACTTTTTGCTTTTAGCCACTATTATCTACATGTATGACTATATCTCTACTTAATTTCAAAATCTGTCTATAAAAAATTAAAGGTTGGATAAGATCCAAATTTCTAGTCCTATTGTTGTATTGGGATCCAAATCTAGACAATTTAGCTCTTATCCAACTTACTCTTAGCTATTATTATTACTATCATGAATTGTATCTCTATAAATAATTGATGTTTCTTGAGATAATTCTTGTTAAAAAATTCTTATTAAATCAAGTCCAATTAGTGATTCAGCTAGGATATAAAGATCTAATTGGTCATAGTATCAATTTATTATATGAATCTATATAAGACAAAGAAAAAAAGGGTTTCAAACTAAAAGCAACCCATTATATGGTTAGCTTATTTAATAGTCTCAATTTGTTTATAGCAATTACCTTTATAATATATTCATTATATATTTCTTGTCAATATTATCAGAAGACTATCATAAGATATATCCTTATAAATATAAGATATAAGCTTAAGTTAATGTTTGTCTTATTAATATTCTTTAGTTTTGCATTACAAATCAAATAAATTTTTATGAACTAAATTGTTATTGGTATATTCCAATAAATATAAGATAGAATATTAGTTTGATTTAAATATAGCATAATTCAAATATTTTTTTCATTTGAAAAATATCTCTATTTAATAAAATTATCATTTCCATTGATTGTAAAAAATCTAAATTCAATGATTGAAATTTGGAATACATTTTTTTCTATCAATATGGTAACTATTTAAGCAATTTGGCTACAATATTTTTTGAATTGAATAGTATTTTGTACTAATAAATTCCCAAAGATATTCATAGAGTCACTTGAACAAAAACTTTTTTCAAAAGCAATTTTAACATAAAAATTTTACGATAATAATTATTTTGATAGAAAATGTTCAATTATAAACTGAATCCTCTAATTAATAGAGCACCTTAAAGATTGCAAAATTCTTATTTAAACTTCACCTTTATAGTTAGTTCAATAGTTAGAAAGGAGGTTCAATTCCTATGAACTTAAATTTATTGCAAAAAATATTCATTTAAATTATCAAACAAGCGACAAGTGCTTCTTAGGTAATGATCAAGTATAATAACAAGTATCAAGTAAGGTATTGGTTAATTAATAAAAGTTATTTTATTTATTTGTTATTTGAATCAACCAAAGCAAATTTAAAGAACTAATTAAAATGAACTAAATTAACTGAAACCTAATTATGATTTAGGCGCCTGATTTTGATTCCTCCCCCCCCACTTCAAACCCTCGGGAAGAAGCATTGTATTGTGTTTAAATACGACTTTAAATTGTGAATAATTTGCTGACGATAAAAAATTATTTGAATTTTTAAACATTCTGCAATAGTAATATTGCAAAATCTAGAAACCTTCTAGAAATAAAAAGCCCCACGCCCTAGACTAGCTCGGTATTGGCGAGAATTAAAATATCTTTCGAGGAAAAAAACAGATTTTCAAATTATCTGATTTTTGCGAGTTATCACTTTATTGTCGTAAATTACGATGCTAAATAAAGGTTACCAAAATCTTCGTCACACCTGACCTTGTCGCACAAATAGTATTAGCAGCTCGTAATGGGTACTATTATTACTACTAAGCTACATTTTGTAATACGCTCGTAGTATTAGTTGTTATTATGTTCACCACAACTCCTTAAATAGGCCTTTTTAAAACACTAACTAGTGTGCAGTGTAAGGATTCATCATTTTCGCCTGTTTTATTTCAATCAGGTAGGAGTCCTAAATACAGAAGGACTGAATAATTTCTTATTTTCTTTATTTAATTTACTTTTGCTGATTAAACATTTTTTTATTAGAGGCAGGGGGGTTGTGTGCACCCTGGCGCACTTTAAGCGACATTGGCACACAACCGGCGAGAGGCATTACTGCCCATTCCGCCGACTCCCCTGAGCAGGCATACAAGCGCGCGGATACGTACGCAGGCACACACTCACACAGGAGTGTACAGCGGCCCTAACTTTATATTATCGTTAGGCATGTACACTTCACTGCGCCTTGGGGGGGTTGGCCCTCAAGGCCGTTAATTGCACGAGCAGAGCCAAGCCGAGATTCCAATTCAGCCCCAAATTAATGTGACTGCACTTGGAATCGAGCCTGGGTCGCTTCGCTGGCACACCAGAGCAGCTGCGCTACCGCTGGGCTACGGCCCCAACCTGATTAAACATGCTTATCATAAAAAAGTCACACTGTTTGATTTGAGGCTTACTGTGTACACGTACCTGTCTTGCAACACCTCACAAAACGCGTCGATTATTCGCAAAAAATAATAGCGTTTAGTTCTGCCTATTACTATACATCGACATATTAAATAGATTATTTTCTAAACATTCTAATAAGGAATATTTTCACTTAAATCATTCTTAGTCAAGAGTTCGTCTTCCTCTATTCAGTGCGACGTTCGATCATAGAGCCCCAAAGAGCGTTTGTTTCTCTTTTTTGGCTATCTCTCAACTGGAACAGCACCGACGACAGTCGACTCGGCCAATTTCGTCTCAAGGGTTTTCGAAGACTTACTGAAGGCGAATGGTACGATCATTGACAGTTTCAATTTTACCATTCTTAAGCAACTCTAATATTTCGCTGAAAGGAGTAATCGAAGGTCGAGTTGATGGAGTCCCCATGGATCGCTCTCAGAAACGGTTACGATCATTCCTGGGAGCCCCTGTGCAATAAAAATCCTCAGAGCGTACATGATTGACACCGCACGCGCTGACTTTACATCAGCGGAGTTGATGCTTACACCCGCGATCGGTACTCGATTGTCACCTGCTGTATAGTGCCTTCCTATTTAATGTTTCCAATTAACGGCGTCAGGATGATGACTGCATCATGATCGAATGCTGGAAGAGACGAGTTGAGGATTCACAAGTAGCTCCTCAGGTTTTCCCCCAAGTCAATTGACCGGCAGCGATATCGCAAATCGAACATATTCGCAACAGAGTCCATAGTCTCATGGTTTCATCCAGCTGTTATATGTACCGGTAGGTTCAGATCAATATAGCAGCTCCGCCAAGGTGAATGTCAGAGGCCATGAACAAAGTCAGCAGCGCTGATGAAGTATGAATTGGGTTGACAAAGGCCACACTGATCGAGGCACATTTACTACATGTACGAGTGCATGTATTCATAAATAACATCTGGTGTGTACTGATCAAATTACTGTAGCGCTTATGGAAAAAATCAGACCTTCTGGCAGAATCATGAATGTCTCAATGTCTGGGGGAGTGGAAACGCGCATGCAGATCTTCGTTTGAAAAGGCGCAGCGCAGAAATTACCGTTGCAAGGTGCATCGAATTTTGTGCATATAAATTTTGAGCCAAAAGACATTGTCAGCTTAATTCAAGTAGTCTTTGAAGTTTTTGCAACACTTACACAATTTACACAACAACTTAAATACTGCAATCGTAAAAGTACATGTATACATACGCTCGTAAAAGCTACTTATTGGATAAACTGTGCAGGTATTCATGGAAAGGTGCAGAAAAAACTTCGGCTATGCCAGAATGGAGCGTGTCAAATTCCAATATTCATATTGATGTTTCAAGTCTGGACGAAGCAGATTGGGTAAAGAGCATCGCGGAAAAAATTTTAGTTTCGATTGAGATGAAATCGTGAGACCCGAGAAGGCATAGCAGTTGCTTTGTAATAGTTTGCTCCCCAATCTTGATTGAAACTCGACGGCTACTTTCTATATTTAAAGTCCACGAGGCCCTCAGCCCCCCGCTTTGCCTCCATCCGCCCGCCTGCTCAGCATCCCCAAATTCCTCCTGGGGGATCGGGATGAGGCTGCAGACTGGTGGAATCGGTCGAGGAGAGAAGAGGGGAGGACGGGAGCAGCCGACGGGAAATTGATTGCCAGACCCGTGGTCGTCGTCATCAACATTTTCTTGATTTTATTTTTCCCAGTTCTGCCCAGTCCGCAGTACTAGTCCTCCCAAATTCCCCCTTCGCGTCATCAATCGAGTCGGTCTATTTTGTTTCTAGCTCGTACATGAATGTTACTTTCAGTTCTTTCTTCCCTGGTGATCAGCGTCTACACTGTACGTTGCACTGCATTTTAATTGCTTTCGGCTTGTGAGTGAATACTCACATAAGAATTAACGCTGTAAAATTGACATTGAATTTGTAATGTAGCTCCTAGGCTACATAAAGATCTTATAGTACGTCGACAAAGCTTCACCCTTTAGCTGACAACCATTTCCTAACTGTATAGACTGACAGACTGACCTACAGTTTTACTTACAATTCCACCTGCTATGATAATCTGGCCTACTTTTCTGACTTATAATCTGACCTGCTGATCAATCTGACCTGCTGATCAATCTGACCTGCTGATCAATCTGACCTGCTGATCAATCTGACCTGCTGATCAATCTGACCTGCTGATCAATCTGACCTGCTGATCAATCTGACCTGCTGATCAATCTGACCTGCTGATCAATCTGACCTGCTGATCAATCTGACCTGCTGATCAATCTGACCTGCTGATCAATCTGACCTGCTGATCAATCTGACCTGCTGATCAATCTGACCTGCTGATCAATCTGACCTGCTGATCAATCTGACCTGCTGATCAATCTGACCTGCTGATCAGTCTGACCTGCTGATCAATCTGACCTGCTGATCAATCTGACCTGCTGATCAATCTGACCTGCTGATCAATCTGACCTGCTGATCAGTCTGACCTGCTGATCAATCTGACCTGCTGATCAATCTGACCTGCTGATCAATCTGACCTGCTGATCAGTCTGACCTGCTGATCAATCTGACCTGCTGATCAATCTGACCTGCTGATCAATCTGACCTGCTGATCAATCTGACCTGCTGATCAATCTGACCTGCTGATCAATCTGACCTGCTGATCAATCTGACCTGCTGATCAATCTGACCTGCTAATCAATCTGACGCACTGATCAACATTGGCTAACAGTAATCAGACCTCAACGCTATAATAGAGCTTCAACAGCTGATAAAAGCCTATTGAACACATGAACCATCTTGCTAATTAAGAACTCACATTATGCAGCTCGTAGTTCCTGTGCAAGAAGCCGTGACTGAGCGGCCTGGCTGGTCGGCAGAATTCGCGAAACAGACGGTACTCGGGTATGACCTCGCATACTGAAGCGCACGACGACTGCGACCGCGACTGCGACCGAGTCGGATTGTCGATGCTACGCGACCAGACCAGTCGAAACGGCTCATGCTGCTGGCCATCAGCGGCATCTGTGGGAGTCGGCTGCTGGCTACAGCTGACGCTGCGAACAAATTCGATTGCGCTCACAAATCGCCGCATTTGAATACACCACGCTGCATTATAAATGATGATGCTTCCAATGCATATGCATGCTGTGCTCAAAGCCTTCAAGGCGCTTTCGCTGACGTAAAACTTTTCTGTCACTCAGGAAACCTGTTGCTCTGTTAAGTTTGATCATGAAATTTTGTTCCAATTTGGCTACAACCGTTGACCAATGCGAGCTTTGCAATAAATGCATATAAGACTATACTATATGCGCTTCGACACTCGTCTCAGTAACTCTCTACATGCATAGAGTAGGTCACTTCGGCCACTCAGATTCTGCGCTTTACCTCTGGCAACGAATGGCCATTGGTTTCTGCAGTTGCTGGATAACGGCGATCGACTGGGCTGCATGGACCTCGGGCTTGCTCGCGGCTACTCTGGTAGACGATGCAGCTGAAAGGCCGGGGTGCTTATAGACAGAATTACTGACCCTAAGGCAACGCTGCTCCCATTTTACTCTCAATAACAACGCTGTGTGCATGTATAGCTTCAGCGATAA
Source organism: Macrostomum lignano (assembly GCA_002269645.1). Lineage (NCBI taxonomy): Eukaryota > Metazoa > Platyhelminthes > Macrostomidae > Macrostomum > Macrostomum lignano. The sequence continues at coordinate 30,250 of NIVC01003680.1, forward strand.
TGAACTACGAGTAATATCTGTCTTTAATGCTATTTCTCCCTCCGTTTTACTAGATGGACAACAATAATCAGACGGGATTATGATGAGTTGCTACTTATATTTTAACTTGATTTGATATATATGTATATGTACTTTTTAAATTACACCTGTTTATATATTCAGCCGATCGCGTACGTCGTTATATCCGTCGATGTAATGTACGAATAACGACGTGTGTACGCTGAAAGATGATATACTTTTACAAGCTCAAGCAGCTTCTAAAGCACAGACAATTATACATGTTTAGGTGTTAAGGTATGTAATTTTTCTGGTGACGAGGTGTTTTAAATAGAGTACGTTTACGTGTATTAACAGCTAAAGATATCAGTGTATAAGCACAAATACTAAACTACGTGCACCAATTTACAGTAATGCGAAGAACCTAGCTAGGATCTAAAGTGCGATTTAAGTCGAAGGAACTTTTTAGAAATTAGGAACTTAGAAATTAGAAATTAGGAATTAGGAATTATGAAGAACTTAGGAATTAGAACTTAGGAACTTCTTAGAAATTTTTGGGGCTGGGATTTCCCTAAAAGACACTACGAAGATACGTACATGTACATTTGTACATGTGTAAAGTATTTTACATGTACACATGTACATATACATTTAAAGTATTTTAGGCACAAAAATTGCCATATGTTTTTTATGGGAAGTAGATCGAAGGGGCTGATGTTTTTAGTATAACATTGCTCATTGATTTGGCAAAACTTTTTATAAATGATATTCGTATAACTTTACACATTCTTTGCAGGAAAAAAGAAATTAAATTTTTCTCCGTAGTATGATTTTCGCGCAAAACAGTGCGCTATAATAGCCCTTTAAAAGTTTTCGAAGAAACAAGCTGAGGTTTCCCTACTCTTTGCTCAAGTCGTCATTAGCTAAACCACCGTATTCCACTGTATTCCAACGTATTTTACATTTATGGTATGCTTTTCGTTTAAAATCATTTAACATTTAAATAAATTAGCTCGATGCTGTATGTATCTTATCTATAGAAATTAAAAAGCATGTAAAATAAAAAAACGAGTATATTATTTGGGTGCATAGTTAACTGCTAAAATATCGTATTATGTGGCATTTATTACTCTGGGTAAAAGTTTCGTTCTTAAAAAATTCAAACTGTCAAGTAATAAAAAAAGATGAGTTTTAATTTTCCGGATTTTTTTCTAATGATTACACATACATAAACAAAACGTTATTTTAAGAGGGTAAGGTATTTATTTGAGATATTTATTTGTGTTTTTATTGTTAAAATAAAAAAATAGTACTCTATATTTGCTTTCTTGCTTTCTTACGTCTCTTTCCGCAACTTAAATTGAGTTTTCGTGGATATTGAGGTACTAATTTGAGATGAGCACATTGGCTGGCGACTTAAAAGCTTTTTAAAGAGAGTTCCAAATGCGTGATTCGTGAAGTTTAGCTATCAAATGAAATACCAAGGTTACAGGGTGGAGTAGAAACTCTTGAGTTGAATTCTAATCAAAGAAGCTATACTTGATGTCCCGGAATCACTGAAACGATTGAATGATTATGTAGCAGATTCAAATGTATAAAAAAACACTTCCAAATATTCTTGAGGCAAGTATTCTAAAAGAATACAATTGTTTTTAGTCGTCGAAAAGACGTTTACTTATGAAAATCAAATGGGAATCAGCACCAATAACCATTCTTGAAAATGTTTTTAAATACCTCGGCTTTCGCGACCGATACCACGCATCCCAGGTATGTTTCCAGTGGTACGACGCCTTTTACTGTCCGAGCTTGTGGTCATATTTAACTATTGATGGAAAAGTTTTTACAAAAAGCGAAAAGACATGTTTATGGGACCACAAAAGGATGTTAAGCATATGTTCTTCGAGAGCTACCTTCACTGCTTCGGCTCGAAGATCCGAGGAATTCGTTTCGAACCTTTTGATAATTATTTCAACCTGTATGAATTTCTATTCATGATTTCTAAATACTTTGATGACTTCGGCACTGAAGCGATGCCACTGCTGCGCAGCTTTGAATACGCATTCTTTTGCATCTTTGATGGCAATGTGACTTTTGGATCTGGCGGCAGAATGCTGGAAGTTTTGGTTAAAACTGTCAGAAAGCTTCCAAGTTCGGTTCGCAGGCTGGAGCTTAGCAACCTGTTCTTGTCATACTATGACTCATCTATGCTCCTTAATAGTTTCTGTCACCTCAAGCACAGCCTAGTCGTGCTTAACATTAGCAACGTGACCAAGGATATTCGCACCGCGTCATATACAGCCCTGCTGGAGATGGTAAACCTGGAGCGCGTATCCGTCAGTCTGTTGAACATATCGGAGCCACTGATACGAGCACTATGCTGCCTTCCAGCACTGCGCGAAGTGTGCGCTATCGAGGACGAATTTACTCAGATTTTCACACTAGAACTGATGGAGACGCAGTGTCCAAACGAGCTGTGGGCCGCGCTGACTCTCACCAGATGCCTCACTCTGGAGATTCATCAGGACTTCAGTCAGCCAATGCTGCTGCTGCCCAAACAGTGTCCATTCAAAAGGGTGACTTATCGCTCGAAGCTGAGGCGGCTCACCATTGAGGATCTGATGGATTTGCAGAAGATCTTTCATGCCACATTGCGCGAAGTCTATGTTGAAACCTCGTACAAGAACTTCTGCGAATTATATCTACCATTGCAAGGTTTTGTGTCTGTTCCTCTGCTGCTTCAGCTGGAGAAGTGAAGCTTTCATACTGTTCTCAGATAGACTTAACTAGGTTAAATTATAGGATTTTTTACTTCACTTTCCACAAAGGCCCTTGTGCTTGTGCTTCTATTAGAGTTTTTTTCTTAAAAAGCCAATATTTTAAGAACCAAATACAGCTAACCAATTTGCAAGTTTCTTATCAAATATTTTCTTTTTTTCTGCTGCCCATTATTTATAGAAAAATGATTCTTGGTTTTTAGATGCTATGCCTTCTAATATGTATTTAGAAAAAAATTATATATATAGCTATTAACACAGCACTTTGTATTATTAACTCATTGATATTCTCCTATTTCTCTAGTCAAAAAACTGTATGAGGCAGTTCTCAGAAACTATTAGAAAGAAAAAGTGTTCACTAAAGCAAACAATTACAAGCGTAATCTGGATCTAAAGTCTGTTTTTGTGTGCTTTTTATATTTTAAAAATAAACTTGCTTATTGGATTATGACACTAATATTTAGATTGTTTTGAAAAGTTATTAATCAATGATACTAAAATAAATTTTTACAGCTGTTTGTATTTAAAATATTTTTCTTTACTTCAAATAAACTTTTGAAAAATGCATTGAAGCAATTTTTGTTTAATGAATATAGCCAAAAATAATAGAAAAATATTTTAGACAACTGTCCAATATGCTTCGATTTTCTACAAATTCAAGGTGGTTTTTTCATTTAATAGCAAACATGATTAAAACATTACAAATTCAGATTCAGTTTAGAAATGAAGATGGTAAATCGATGCTAACTTAGAAATAGTTGATTTTCAGAATTTTATACTTTGAGAGACAGCAAAAGATATAGGATACCAGTATTTGTTGCATTAAAATGTATTCTAAAATATTTGTTTATTATAAAGGTAATTATATGTTTAGTGTATTTATTCAATCAAACAATAAATATTTGTTTAATATTAAATCTCAACAAATAATCATTTATAGAATAATATTCAACAAGCAATAGCACTTAGAACAATACTAGCCAAGACAATCAAAGACAAACGAAAATCATTGTTGAATTTTTTATGGAATCAAAATTTTACATTGCAAAGTTTGTACCATCCTATTTATAGTAAGCCTAGAGAGTAATGACTTTTATTAAGATTTATTTAAAATTATACTTCACCAAATGCTAAACCGATCTCTGTTGTCAGAAGCGTCGATAAATAAGTGCATTTTATCAAGTACTCCTCGCCTCTTTTGATTGCATCCCTCGTGACAATCTGAACGTTTAAAGCCTTGGAGACTTCCGGGATTATGCTTGGTACCCCTGCTGCTCGCATCGACTCGTTCGCAGCAAATCAACACTGGCCGTGCATGAGCTGGCTTGGGATCCTGCTGAATATTGGATTGGCCGGGGGGGTATTTTTCCTTCCCCTCATTCCCATTGCGCCCATATATTTTCATCAACTGCAACCGTGTGACAGCTGAGATCGGCATCCCTGTGTAAGTAGAGAGCTCGCGGATTCCAGTCAGCCTAATAGCCGTCAGTACAGCATGCGGCGCGCATGCGGCTGCTCAGACGGCAATCTCTGCCGGACAGTTGTCATTTTTGTAGTTCAGGTGATCTCTTTAGTACTAACTCCGCTAGTGCTAGTGTTCGTTAAGGAGGCGATTAACCCTGTAGTGATTGTCATTTCAATTGCATTCCTGCTACTACTTATTGTCTCACTGATGTGCTGCATGTTGGCCAGGGTGAGTTCCGAGATTCAGAAATCATTAATGAATTCATTGCAAAATTCAATAAGCTATGACATCACGTCACAGTCTCTCTCACTGATTCTGGTCAACAGAATAACTGGATTATTTAAGAATAGGAGCTTGAATTAAGGGCCCCTATTCAAGGGCGTCCTTTTGATAGTAGTCCTTGGCTCCAATCTGATAGTACAACTAACTATTGCAGCAGATAAATCTGGCTAAAAATAAAGTCCTACCTAATCTTAGAATTTTGGATTCCTTCGTTACCTTTCGAGTTAATCAGGGCCAGTTCCATAACTTACATGTGCATGTGCTGATAGGTGTCTCTCTAACCAAAGCGTCACTCTGAGTGAGTCTTGATTACGAGTAAATGAGAAAGTCAATCGTGATCACTTGGAAATATGCATGCATGTATGGTGTCTTTGCTATTTCATAGTCGTTTTTTTCACACAGTTCAATCCAGGGGTGCCGCCACCGGTCGGGGGACAGGGGGCATGCCTCTTACAAGACACCTTGAAACCGGATTGTTCAAAAAGTTTTAATGACCAAAAATGAGCTCTTAAGCCTGCATAGCTTAAATGGAAATCCTCAAATTAGCTTTAGGGCGCCTAGTTAGTGTCTATGGCGCTAAAATGAGTGCCTGCGGCGCTAAAATGAGTGCCTGCAGCGCTAAAATGAGTGCCTTTGGCGCTTAAATGAGTGCCTGCGGCTCTAAAATGAGTGTTTCTGGCGCTAAAATGAGTGTCTGTGGTGCCAAAATGAGTGCCTGTGGCGCCAAAATGAGTGCCTGTGGCGCCAAAATGAGTGCCTGCAGCGCTAAAATGAGTGCCACCAAAAATGAATGTTTGTGGGGCTAAAATGAGTGGCTGCGGTGCTAAAATGAGTGCCTGCGGCGCTAAAATGAGTGCCTGTGGCGCTAAAATGAGTGCCTGCGGCGCTAAAATGAGTACTAAGTACCAAGAAAGGATTTTTTTGTTTTAAACTCTTGGTTATTCCCTTCCCCCCTTCACCATTGAATCTATGGCGACACCTCTAGTTGAAGCATTTCATATTCGGTGAATAAATGTGATATAATATCGCATGATTATTGTTAGAAGAGGATTAGTGTATCACGGCTCGTCAACGCCATTAATCCAAACCCGGCATTAGGCAATAAAAATCGAGATTTCATCCCATAGTTACGCCGCATCCCTAATATGGCCGGCCCTGCAGTCTGTCTGCCCCTGAAATTAGCTGTACAGGGTGGGCTACTGTATGTAAAAGCTATGCAGAATTTGGATTCTCATCAATCACTCCCTCAGTCTGTCTGTACGTGTGGGTCTCTGACTTTTTTCTGGGAAATTTTCTCCCCACACTTCCCTGCCCTACTTCAAACTTAATCTGATTGCTGTTTGTTTTACTCAGTAATGTGCCTCTCTGAGATTCGGAATGAACGAAATTCAATATATTTCTTTAGTTGGGACTTTTGGCAACCGCAGACTTTGGTGAGAGGCATAGCCTGGGGGAAATCAATTTATTAAATAAGTTTCATCGGCTCGCCATCTTCCTTAGGCGAGATGCAGAACTCAAATTTACGAGGGGCCTGTATTCCTAAGCGCTATTAAATGCAACAAAAATACTCTTAAAAAAGCCTCCCATTGCCCTCTCGAATTCCATTCTCCCATTGCTCTCTCAGATCCCATTCTATCAGATCCCATTCTATCAGATCCCATTCTATCAGATCCCATTCTCTCAGATCCCATTCTATCAGATCCCATTCTATCAGATCCCATTCTCTCAGATCCCATTCTATCAGATCCCATTCTATCAGATCCCATCTCTCAGATCCCATTCTATCAGATCCCATTCTCTCAGATCCCATTCTATCAGATCCCATTCTATCAGATCCCATTCTATCAGATCCCATTCTCTCAGATCCCATTCTATCAGATCCCATTCTATCAGATCCCATTCTCTCAGATCCCATTCTCTCAGTTTCCATTCTCTCAGATCCCATTCTCTCAGATCCCATTCTCTCAGATCCCATTCTCTCAGTTTCCATTCTCTCAGTTTCCATTCTCTCAGTTTCCATTCTCTCAGTTTCCATTCTCTCAGTTCCCATTCTTTCAGTTCCCATTCTCAGTTTCCATTCTCTCAGTTTCCATTCTCTCAGATCCCATTCTCTCAGATCCCATTCTCTCAGTTTCTATTCTCTCAGTTTCCATTCTCTCAGTTTCCATTCTCTCAGTTTCCATTCTCTCAGTTCCCATTCTCTCAGTTCCCATTCTCAGTTTCCATTCTCTCAGATCCCATTCTCTCAGATCCCATTCTCTCAGTTCCCATTCTCTCAGTTTCCATTCTCTCAGTTTCTATTCTCTCAGTTTCCATTCTCTCAGTTCCCATTCTCTCAGTTCCCATTCTCTCAGTTTCCATTCTCTCAGTTCCCATTCTCTCAGTTTCCATTCTCTCAGTTTCCATTCTCTCAGATCCCATTCTCTCAGATCCCATTCTCTCAGATCCCATTCTCTCAGATCCCATTCTCTCAGATCCCATTCTCTCAGATCCCATTCTCTCAAATCCCATTCTCTCAAATCCCATTCTCTCACATCCCATTCTCCCACTAACCTCTAAAAAATCCCATTCTCCTATTGTCCTCCGATCCCACTCCCCCATTGACCTTTCAAGTGTTTTCTTCGTAGAAAATCGAGCACTGGGATAAATTGCAATTCCAAACACTCCACCCAGTGCCTGTACATCAGAAATCGCGACCTCGGCTGCCTCCTCCGCAACAACGAAGCCGCAGTAGTCGAAACGGCAGTCAGCTTCGATGAGGCGATCGTTGATGCCGAAGCTGATGATGTTCTGCATCAGCCGCTCAGGGGCACCCGGCTTCTGGCCTCTGGTCGGCGTCGTGACATGAGCACTGACGACTCTGTGGATGAGGTGAGCATGCACTCTGAAAGGGACATGCGAGAGACAAAACAGCTCAGCGGTAAACGCACCTGACTCGCGAGTCGCGATCCCTGGTTCGATCCTGGGAGCGGCCGCATTCCTTTGGTGCCAGAGGTTGTCACGCCATTCACACCCAGCAGGAGAGTCATTGACTCAACCCCTAAAGCAGGGGTCGGCGAACTCCGGCCCGCGAAGCCTCTCTATGCGGCCCTCGGGTCCTTTGAAACTTCAAAATAGCAATCCAGCACACCCAAGGCTTGTGTCCCTTCTCGGCTCTCTCCTCTCCCCTCTCCTCTCATCTCTGCTCTTCTATCCTCTCCTCCTCTTTTCTCTCCTCTCCTCTCCTATTATCTTCTTCTTTTCTCTCAAATCTGGCCCGAATCAGCGGAATGGACACATATTTACTTCCATATGTAAATGGTGCATCGTCATTTCCGGGCATCAAAACTAATATTTATATTTTGGAGGTCGCCAATCGGTATTGTGATTGCTGCTTGAATTTCAAATTTAAATTTGAAAAAACCACAAATTAAAACAAAAATAAATTTTGCCACGTTTAGATCCACCTGATGTCGACATCCAGAACCTGCGCCACCATCGTCGGACCCGAGGCCGCCTCCGAGGAGACGGCCATTGTCACCACTGTAGTCGGTGGCTCCTCGGCCGCGGAACCGTGGCAACCAGAACAGCAGAAGAGACAAACATCTGACCGGCCACTGGCCAATAACGTATGAAACATTCGCCGACACTTATTCAGACACTTCTACAGACACTTAAGTTTCTGTCGTACGAATCGTAGGAACAAGCATTAAATTTGTTTATTCCTCACAAACTACCAGTAAAATGCTTTATTTTAAGCTTTTTTTGCTTTATTTTATTAAATATGAATTAGGAAGTGTCCTGGACAAATTTAACATTCTTCTTCACGTGAAGAGAATCTATGCAGAATAACAAATTTCATGATTCATATTTAATAAAATAAAGCAAAAAAAGCTTTAAATAAAACATTTTACTGGTAGTTTGTGAGGAATAAACAAATTTAATGCTTGTTCCTACGATTCGTACGACAGAAACTTAAGTGTCTGTAGAAGTGTCTGAATAAGTGTCGGCGAATGTTTAATACGTTGGCCAAGAGTGTTCCAGTCAACCTTTGACTAATGATTGCATCGGCATGCATGTAAGGGCATGCATATCTCCTGGATAACTGTTGGCAACTTCTGCAGGCACTCCTGCAGATGAAAGTTCTCCCTCTCATTAAAATTGTTGGTTTTCTACTAAACCTACTTATAGTAAAAATGTGTTAACCCCCTTGAGAAAGTAATAAAGTACATTTATAGTGCTCAAAAGTTTGAAAGTGTAGCACCCTTAGCGCTATAATTATCCAATTATCTTTTGCTTTAGATATAAAACTCACAAAGATCGTGTAATTTTTTAGGCCTATTTCTTGGAGAAAAATACACTGCGGAGATAAGAAAAATCACTCTTTGATCATAAAAATCAATTCATTGCATTTAATCTGGGGCAGTGAAGATTATCAATCTTTTAATTTGGCATGCAAATCATTTTACTCTGTTAATTGTGTTTTATATAGTTGTGGTAGTGAAAGTTTCATTTTCATATAGTTTTCCTTTAATTTAGCAAAACCAAAAGTTGAAAATGCTCACAAGTGGCATTAGCCTTACTTTTTGTTGTTTGGTTCTTAAATACAAGCATATTTGTAATAAAAATGTTGTATGCAGGTACTCTTAAGCCATTATTGGTGGCATAATTTCATTTCAATGCATATTAGTTCCTACATACAACACAGTCAGTGCATACAGCTTTTGGCTTTTTAAATAAAAAAATAATATGAAAATTAAACTTTTACTAGACAGCTAGCCATATAAATCATTAAAATAATGGTAATCTTCACTGTCCCAGATCAAACGCAATCATTGATTATGTGACGGAAAAATGGTTTTTCCTATCGCTTTTCCAAATAGGACGTAAATGATATTGTTACGGGGAAATTGGCCTTCATTTGCACGATTTTTTACGTCCTATATTTCTTCTACTTTGTTTCTTATTGTAATCCTACTAGCAGTAGGGTAGGTAGAAGATTGATTCCAATCTAAAAAAATAAAAATGGGTAAAACAGTTCTGCAGCTTAACATGGGACAACTTCGGGCGAAAAAAATACTCAAAAAGAAAAATCGAACTCCCGTAAAATTTGCATGCACGAGTTGAAAGTGCAGTGAGATTCTCCTTGAGTAGGTCGTCATATAATTATTAACTTTAATTACTAACAATAATAATTTTTAAAACGCAATCGGTCCACACAAAAATATTGTTGCAACCAATTAATGAGATCGCGAAAAACAGATCTGCACTGCTTGTTAGTAAATACACGTAGATATACAAATCATATTAATTTACTTTTATGTACATGTAAGGTTATCGATTTTGTATGTTTGGATTGAATAGATCAATGAAAATTTAGATCGGTGCCAAAAATATAAAAATAATTTTACTACAATTAGTCTAAAAAACAGCTTGTTTTTTACTGTAAAAATGAAAAATTTCTTCGCTAAGTGTAAGACAATTTAAACCCAATTTAAACTTGTGTCATTTTAATGAAATAACGTTAACCGTAACTTCTACTATATTACAGTATTCCATTAAAATAATAGTCACTATTAAAATAATAGTGACTTTCGAACTAGAAACAATACACCTACATCACTAACGGTAAAATTTAATTTGGAAAAAAATTCAAAAAAATCACATTTTATAGAATCAAACAAGCATGGATGAAAACTTCTAACATTTCTTCAGAATGGGACTAGCTAAGATAGCTGCGTCTGTCTGATCATCGAGCTGATACAGACAGAAAAAGAGCCAGGAACAGAACTTAAAACCTTCAAATTTTGGAATTCTAGCATTCCATAAAAATTCGACTGGCATACTTTATGCGTTGCAGTTCCATGTAGTGAAAACTAAATGAGTCTTAATGGGGTTGGCATGGACAGGGAGGGAGGTGGCTACAGAAGTGGGGGTTGGCATGGACAGGGAGTGAGGTGGCTGCAGAAGTGGGGGTTGGCATGGACAGGGAGTGAGGTGGCTGCAGAAGTGGGGGTTGGTATGAACAGGGGAGTGAGGTGGCTGTAGAAGTGGGGGTTGGCATGGACAGGGAGTGAGGTGGCTGCAGAAGTGGGGTTTGGCCTGGACAGGGAGTGGTGGCTGCAGAAGTGGGGTTGGAATGGGCAAAGAGTGAGGTGTCTGCAGAAGTGGGGTTGGCATGGGCAAAGAGTGAGGTGGCTGCAGAAGTGGGGTGGCATGGACAGGGGAGTGAGGTGGCTGCAGAAGTGGTCGTGGAGGTCAGGATTGGGCATGAAGTCAGAGGCTCATAAGAGATGGAATGAAGTTTCCACAGTACACTTCCAGAAGTTCCCCTTTTAGTAAAAACTGACAATAAAATGAATATCTGTAGCATGAACTTTAAGCCGAATAGTTCGTTAGCTACCCTTTTTCATGTTTGGACTATATTGTATGATCTATCAACTACGAGTACTAAGAAAAGCAAATAATTTAGGGCGATTCAGCCAAGCAGGCTGACGGTGTCACCAGTGTCCTGTTCCGGAAACAGCTGCGGCCCCTTGCCGGCACTGAAGGTGGCCAGTGTCTGTCTGTACTTTTTAGCCGTGGCTGAATCCAGGCAGTACCAGCTGTAGAGGCTGGCAGCCAGGAACTGGCGGCCCAGATCCCCGTACTCGCCCTTAGCCAGCTTGCGTCCGAATGTGTTGTCAAGTTCGCGCGTGTGAAATTCGCACAATTTTTTGAAAACTTGACTGGCCGCTGTTTTAGACAGATCGGGACCGCACACGGGGGCGAGGATTTCGGCGATGCTTTGACTGCCGGGCAGGCTGGCGTGCAGCTGGCCCAGCTGGCGGCAAGACTGCACCTCCTCTGGGCCCCAGCGCGACTGGCTCGGCAAGCTTCGGATCCAGCGGTGCAGCAATCGGATGCGCAGGTGCTCCAGGAAGTCTAACTCCGGCAGGCGTTGCCTCGGCTGCTCCGGATGCTGCTGCAGTTGATTTGGCTGGCGCATCGGTCGCAGGCGTTCGAGCAGCCGCAGGCACAGCTGGCTGAGCTGCTGCTGGTCCAAGTATTGATCGGACAGGGACAGAGCGAAGAGCTCCTGCGCCTCCAGCGGCTTATTGTCGTTGAACCAGCGCCAGAGCTCGGTGTTCTGCGGGTTCTGCGGCACCGTCTGCACCACCAGGCAGTTCATCAGCGCCAAGAAGTTGATGTTAAGCGAGTACTCCACCAGGCAGCCGCTCATCTGCTGCATTCGCGTCATCTGGCAGGGAAAGAAGGCGTAGCGAATCAACGGGAAGGAGGCCAGGAACTCCGTGCCGATGGGTCTGTAGTGCTGGCTCACGGTGTGCTGCGGCTCCTCGATTGTCAACTTGGCCTTGAACTGCCAGGCACAGTCCCAGCCGCTGAGTAGGTACTGCTCCATTGACTCGGCGGTTGAGTTCGCCTGCGTGAGTTTGAGTTTGTCTGTCTGTCTGTCTGTCTGTCTGTCTGTCTGTCTGTCTGTCTGTCTGTCTGTCTGTCTGTCTGTCTGTCTGTCTGTCTGTCTGTCTGTCTGTCTGTCTGTCTGTCTGTCTGTCTGTCTGTCTGTCTGTCTGTCTGTCTGTCTGTCTGTCTGTCTGTCTGTCTGTCTGTCTGTCTGTCTGTCTGTCTGTCTGTCTGTCTGTCTGTCTGTCTGTCTGTCTGTCTGTCTGTCTGTCTGTCTGTCTGTCTGTCTGTCTGTCTGTCTGTCTGTCTGTCTGTCTGTCTGTCTGTCTGTCTGTCTGCAGCACTTACCGGGAACTCCCGCAGCACCCGCTGCATGGCCGCCCGGCTCTCCCGCAGGACAGCCTGCGCACTCTGCCAGTCGTTCATCTTCATGAGCGCCAGGCACTGCAGGCAGATGGCGGTCACCCCAGCTAGAGATCGCACAGCATCGATGTCCGACAGCAGATCCCGGACATTGTCGGTCAGCTGTGGCTGGAGCAGCCGCTCCATGACCCGGTAGACAAAAAAGGCGACATCCCTGCAGCCGGCGAGCCGCCTGGTCGCGCCCAATCCCGCTGTCAGCTGCCGCTTGTGACCCGGAATTGCCAGCGTCATTGGCTGGAAGACGGCAACGCCGCCAATGCTGTCTTCCGCGACGCTGGACTGAAGCCGACGCAGCCGATTGATGAGCAGCTGCTCAGAGTCGGCGGCCAGGCTGGCCAAAGCTTTCTGCAGAATGGAGGCTGAGCACGCCGTGGCGAGCGGCATCCAGCTGGTCGGGAAGGCGGCGCAGCGCAGCTGATTGTCGCGCAGAAACGGACCCTCGGCGTTCTTCACCGTCATCAGCTGCAGAGCGTCGCGAACCTCCACGGCGAGGCTGCCGCTGCGACGTTTCGCCAGAAGGTAGTGCAGCAGCACCTGCTTGCAGTGCACCTCGGAGAAGCACGCAGCGTTGGGGTATTTCTTGGGTAGCTCTTCTAGGAGAAGCATCTTCAATGCCACGTAGAGTCGGCCTTGGTGACTTGTGAGCTTGCGGAACAGCGCCCTGTCCAGCAGGCTGAGGTCCAGCCGGCCTGTGGGCTGCCTGCTTGTCCGGCCTCCAACCTGCAGCTCGAACTCGTCCGGCCGAATGTACACCGGCTGGTCCGGCAGGTCCAGCAGCTCCAGGCGGGGTAGGCGGGGCCGCTGGCAGCAGGGGAAGACCTGGGGGCATGGGTGGCGGTTGACAGCTGCCGTTATCGGAGTTCCTGTTATCAATGTCTGTCAGTGTCTGTTGTCAGTGTCTGTTGTCAGTGTCTGTTGTCAGTGTCTGTTGTCAGTGTCTGTTGTCAGTGTCTGTTGTCAGTGTCTGTTGTCAGTGTCTGTTGTCAGTGTCTGTTGTCAGTGTCTGTTGTCAGTGTCTGTTGCCAGTGTCTGTTGTCAAAGAATCCGCAATGTACTCTGTACATTTAATACTCACCTGCTCCAGGCTAAGAGCGGGTCCGCAGGCTGTGAGTCCCAAACTCTTAGTGGCTTGCCTGCGCATCTCGTTAACCATCAGTACGGCGTCCTCCTTGAGCAGATTCATCGCCCGCAGGTGCACGATGCAATCTTGGGGTAAGATGTGTTTGAAGTTTTTATAATAATATATGATCTACTGCTTTAGAAAATAACTCTTTATTTCTTTTATATCGTTTAGGGCTTGTGACTGAGATGGAAAGATGGATGGAGAGACTGATAGATAGATAGATAGATAGATAGATAGATAGATAGATAGATAGATAGATAGATAGATAGATAGATAGATAGATAGATAGATAGATAGATAGATAGATAGATAGATAGATAGATAGATAGATAGATAGATAGATAGATAGATAGATAGATAGATAGATAGATAGATAGATAGATAGATAGATAGATAGATAGATAGATAGATAGATAGATAGATAGATAGATAGATAGATAGATAGATAGATAGATAGATAGATAGATAGATAGATAGATAGATAGATAGATAGATAGATAGATAGATAGATAGATAGATAGATAGATAGATAGATAGATAGATAGATAGATAGATAGATAGATAGATAGATAGATAGATAGATAGATAGATAGATAGATAGATAGATAGATAGATAGATAGATAGATAGATAGATAGATAGATAGATAGATAGATAGATAGATAGATAGATAGATAGATAGATAGATAGATAGATAGATAGATAGATAGATAGATAGATAGATAGATAGATAGATAGATAGATAGATAGATAGATAGATAAAAATTTTCTATTCCGCCAGCATAGAACCTGTGGCTTTCTTAGCCCAGACTAGACAGCAGACAGCACTAACAACCTGCTCACCATGGTTGAGCGTCACCGAGCCGTCCTCGTTCAGCACAACCTTCTGCACCGGCTGTCGGCAGGAGCAGGCTCCGGCAATGTGCACCATGTAGTCTGGCACGATGTACTTATAGGTGAGCGCCGAGTCGTAGCCGCACCTGCCGTCAACTCTGAAGGTGTTGTAGCCCCAGCCCTCGGTGAAATTGCCAGCGAATACAAAACCGGCATCCCGCCACATTTTCTCCAGCACGTCCGCGAAGGCCCAGTGGGCGCTGACTCGGTCGCGTTCAAAGCCGCATTTTTGCATCATTTCGGCGGCCTGTCAATTGGAAGTGCAGCATGTGAGGATCTGGGAGGGTGCAGAGGTGCAGGCAGGTGGCACAACTGGGCATCTGGGAGGTGCATGCAGGTGGCACAACTGGGCATCTGGGAGGTGCATGCAGGTGGCACAACTGGGCATCGGGAGAGTGCAGGTAGGTGGCACAACTGAGGGTCTGGGAGAGTGCAGGCAGGTGGCACAACTGAGGGTCTGGGAGAGTGCAGGCAGGTGGCACAACTGAGGGTCTGGGAGAGTGCAGGCAGGTGGTACAACTGAGGGTCTGGGAGAGTGCTGGCAGGTGGCACAACTGAGGGTCTGGGAGAGTGCTGGCAGGTGGCACAACTGGGCATCTGGGAGAGTGGCAACCCCACCTCCCAATCTTAAAGGCGGTACATTGACCACACAGGCCTTTTGAAGAACGAATTCTGGTCTATGTGTACAAGCTGCACAACTTTAACTGCCACAAATCATCATCATACTACTCATCATATTTTGACGCACCCACGACTCTGGCGGATTCGACATCTCCGGCAACGGTGGAGTCGGCGGCATCGGCGGCGGTGTGGGCGGTGGCAGAGTCGGTGGCGGCGGCGGAGGCTGACCAGGCATGAAGTTCTGGGCGGCCGCTGCCGGATCATATACTTGGAAGCGTTGCTCAACAGGCTGTGGCGCTCTGGACATTGTCATGCGTCTTTGATCAACCTGGTCGCGCCTGAACTGCGGCTGCACCTGCGGCTCAGGTGGCTGCCGAAGCGTTCCATAGCCTGGGCTATTATTGGCCTGTTCGGGGACGTCGCTAGCAGGCATAGGGAAGTTCTGTCTACCCGTATCGGCTGTCCTCCTCTTGAACGGATCGTTGAAATTCTTTCGATGGTTGTGCATGCTGTGGCACAGAGGTGGATTTCTCTCTAACCCCGACGCTCGGAGAAAACCTCGGGGGCAAGTTTTGCCAGTGTGAAAAGAAAATTATATTTTGCCAAAACGCGCTGCCTTTTTACTTTCTGAGAACAGAGACTCATTATGCGCAAAAAGCAACTGCTGCTGGAGACTCGCTTTTCATCTTTCTCTCTGTTTCTCTCTCACTGTAGCCGCCACTACAAGCTAAGTATTGTGGCCGCTGAACTACTCAAGCCAGAAACTATTTTTGAACAGAAACTGCGACTGACGCCTGTTGAAGCCAGACTTGAAGGGCAGAATCTCTCCATCGCCGCAAAAACGTTTTATTATAAGATAGCATAGACTTATTAGTTTTTTATGCACTATTTTTCTTTTAAAATTTGTACATTACGTCTCGGCTCATTGAACACCCTCAGTGCCCTGCGTGGCATTGCCTGTGCACAATGCCAACATCTGTATCCAAAGCGGATTCGAAAAAAATTCTTAACTCGGTAGCCATACTCGTACATTCATTTAGCGAGAGAGACGAGCTTCCAAAGGACAGTTGGAAACAAAAAATATGCATTTTTTCTACTTCATCGTTATAAGCTTCTCATTCAAATGTTTTTTTCTCTGATTTATAGCTGGGCTGCATCCCTGCATCCAGCCCAAACCACATATACTGAAACAAACTAGATGGCCTCTTACGCATATGCGCAGTTAGAACAGCTTTCTACTTCTTAATTAAGTAGCAAAAAAGAATACACAAGCTATTTTTTGAAAATAAAGCCAGCTGGAATTTGATACACTCGTAAGTTTAGAAGCCCACTAGCAATCTACGCCCCCCGTTGGGGAGCCAAAGAAATGCAATACACGTTTTTTTAATAAGCTACATGTATCCTTGAAATCTTAAAAAATCTCCTGTCAAACCTTGTAAGCCTTGACATGTCAGTAATTCCCCCCCACAAGCTTTAACATATCAACTTCCCCCCTTGACATCTCAGCAATGCCCCCAATAAGCCTTGGAAATCTAAAAATATCTGTCAACCTTCTAACCCTAACCCTAGCCTAACCCTAACCCTTACCCTAACCCTAACCCTAACCATAACCCTAACCTAACCCTAAGCATTGAAATTTCAGTAATTCTCTCTAAGAGTCATAATAGCACTACTACAGGATTATAGCGATTCCCTACAAGCCTCGACATCGTAGGGATTCCCAAATGAATCTCCTAACTTCGACATGAAGCTTCTTTTATTTTTTACATTACGCTTTTTTATTATCAGCGATCCCTCCCCTGAGGAGGCATCAAATAATGTAATAAAAAGTTACAATAAGTTTTCAATAGACTACATGTAGCTTCTGACTTTAGCCTTGAAATCTCATTTATACCCCCGTGAGCCTTGACATCTCAGCTATTCCCCCCGTAAGCCTTGACATGTCAGCGATGGCCCCCATAAACCTTGAAATCTAAAAAATCCCCTGTTAACTTTGAAACCCGATAAAATATAACCCTCAACCCAAACCTGACCTAAACCTAACTTTAACCCAACCTAAAACCTTGAAATCTCAGCAATTCTTCTCCCCTAAGCCTTGACATTTTAGTGATTCCTTCTTTAAGAATCACAGCACTATAACGATTTCCACCAAGCTTTGACATCGTAGCAATTCCCAAATGAATCTTTTAACTTCGACATGACTTTTCTTTTATGTATACATAGTGCTACTTTTATTTTTTACATGACTCTTCTTCTATCAGCGCCCCCCCCCGTGGCGAGCCAACAAAGAATGCAATAAAAAAATTGAGTAAAGTACATGAACTTTGAAGTAGCTTCTGACTTTTGCTTTGACATCTCAGAAACCCCCCCCCGTAATCTCAGTTATTCTCTGAGAGCCTTTACGTCTCAGTTTTTCTCCCCAGCACAGCATTATAGCTGCATTTAACTTTTACATGACGCTTCTATGATTGTTTACATGACGCTTCTATGATTGTTTACATGACGCTTCTATGATTTTTATATGACGCTTCTATGATTGTTTACATGACGCTTCTATGATTTTTTAAATTACGCTTCTATGATTTTTAAATGACGCTTCTATAATTTTTAAATGACGCTTCTATGATTGTTTACATGACGCTTCTATGATTTTTTAAATGACGCTTCTATGATTGTTTACATGACGCTTCTATGATCTTTTAAATGACGCTTCTATGATTGTTTACATGACGCTTTTATGATTTTTTAAATGACGCTTCTATGATTTTTATATGACGCTTCTATGATTGTTTACATGACGCTTCTATGATTTTTTAAATTACGCTTCTATGATTTTTAAATGACGCTTCTATGATTTTTAAATGACGCTTTTATGATTGTTTACATGACGCTTCTATGATTTTTTACATGACGCTTCTATGATTTTTTACATGACGCTTCTACGATTTTTTACATGACGCTTCTATGATTGTTTACATGACGCTTCTATGATTGTTTACATGACGCTTCTATGATTTTTTAAATTACGCTTCTATGATTTTTAAATGACGCTTCTATGATTTTTAAATGACGCTTCTATGATTGTTTACATGACGCTTCTGTGATTTTTTAAATGACGCTTCTATGATTTTTATATGACGCTTCTACGATTTTTTACATGACGCTTCTATGATTGTTAAAATGACGCTTCTATGATTTTTTACATGACGCTTCTACGATTTTTTAAATGACGCTTCTATGATTGTTTACATGACGCTTCTATGATTTTTTAAATGACGCTTCTATGATTGTTTACATGACGCTTCTATGATTGTTTACATGACGCTTCTATGATTTTTTAAATGACGCTTCTATGATTTTTTACATGACGCTTCTACGATTTTTTACATGACGCTTCTATGATTGTTTACATGACGCTTCTATGATTGTTTACATGACGCTTCTATGATTGTTTACATGACGCTTCTATGATTGTTTACATGACGCTTCTATGATTGTTTACATGACGCTTCTATAATTTTTTACATGACGCTTCTATGAGTTTTTAAATGACGCTTCTATGATTTTTATATGACGCTTCTACGATTTTTTACATGACGCTTCTATGATTGTTTACATGACGCTTCTATGATTTTTTACATGACGCTTCTATGATTGTTTACATGACGCTTCTATGATTTTTTAAATTACGCTTCTATGATTTTTAAATGACGCTTCTATGATTTTTTAACTGACGCTTCTATGATTGTTTACATGACGCTTCTATGATTTTTTAAATGACGCTTCTATGATCTTTTAAATGACGCTTCTATGATTGTTTACATGACGCTTTTATGATTGTTTACATGACGCTTCTATGATTGTTTACATGACGCTTTTATGATTGTTCACATGACGCTTCTATAATTTTTTACATGACGCTTCTATGATTTTTTAAATGACGCTTCTATGATTTTTATATGACGCTTCTATGATTGTTTACATGACGCTTCTATGATTTTTTAAATTACGCTTCTATGATTTTTAAATGACGCTTCTATGATTTTTTACATGACGCTTCTATGATTGTTTACATGACGCTTCTGTGATTTTTTAAATGACGCTTCTATGATTGTTTACATGACGCTTCTATGATTGTTTACATGACGCTTCTATGATTGTTTACATGACGCTTTTATGATTGTTCACATGACGCTTCTATAATTTTTTACATGACGCTTCTATGAGTTTTTAAATGACGCTTCTATGATTTTTATATGACGCTTCTACGATTTTTTACATGACGCTTCTATGATTGTTTACATGACGCTTCTATGATTTTTTACATGACGCTTCTATGATTGTTTACATGACGCTTCTATGATTGTTTACATGACGCTTCTATGATTGTTTACATGACGCTTCTATAATTTTTTACATGACGCTTCTATGAGTTTTTAAATGACGCTTCTATGATTTTTTAAATGACGCTTCTATGATTTTTTAAATGACGCTTCTATGATTGTTTACATGACGCTTCTATGATTTTTTACATGACGCTTCTATGATTTTTTAAATGACGCTTCTATGATTGTTTACATGACGCTTCTATGATTTTTTAAATGACGCTTCTATGATTGTTTACATGACGCTTCTATGATTTTTTAAATGACGCTTCTATGATTTTTTAAATGACGCTTCTATGATTGTTTACATGACGCTTCTATGATTTTTTAAATGACGCTTCTATGATTGTTTACATGACGCTTCTATGATCTTTTAAATGACGCTTCTATGATTGTTTACATGACGCTTTTATGATTGTTTACATGACGCTTCTATGATTTTTTACATGACGCTTCTATGAGTTTTTAAATGACGCTTCTATGATTTTTATATGACGCTTCTACGATTTTTTACATGACGCTTCTATGATTGTTTACATGACGCTTCTATGATTGTTTACATGACGCTTCTATGATTGTTTACATGACGCTTCTATGATTTTTTAAATTACGCTTCTATGATTTTTTAAATGACGCTTCTATGATTGTTTACATGACGCTTCTATGATTTTTTAAATGACGCTTCTATGATTTTTTAAATGACGCTTCTATGATTGTTTACATGACGCTTTTATGATTGTTTACATGACGCTTCTATGATTTTTTAAATTACGCTTCTATGATTTTTAAATGACGCTTCTATGATTTTTTAACTGACGCTTCTATGATTGTTTACATGACGCTTCTATGATTTTTTAAATGACGCTTCTATGATCTTTTAAATGACGCTTCTATGATTGTTTACATGACGCTTTTATGATTGTTTACATGATAAACAATAATAAACATGTATGATTTTTTACATGACGCCTTTTGTCCTTTATTTGTCCTTGAATAAAAGCTTTTAATAAAAAACTTTTCACTACTAAAATTCGAACCCAGGTCGCTGCATTTGCAGTCCAGTCTGTTCACATCTAGGCAAGCTCTTATCGAATTTATAAATGAAATTGTAGCGCTTATATAATTCAACACTCACTCACGAAGCAGTTATGACATAATCAATTTCCCAGGCAAGTCAGTATCAGTCTCAATTAAAGTTGAGAATATGGTTACGCAATCTAAATCAAGTCTGGTGCTACGCTTCCACACTGCATTTTCAATACTGTGACGCAATTCAAGTTGGAGTTACAATTCAGTTATGATGCAATCTATTTCAGAATCAGAATTCAACCAGTCAGTTTTTTCTCTAGCATTATTACAATGCATTTCAAGTCGAAAAGTTTGCTTGACCTTTGCAAAAAAGCATGTTTTCGAATATTTAATCGCTTTAACATGGAGCAATTTCTTAGCCAAGATGCATGTACCGTCACGGGAAAATTTCTGATCGAACAGTGCAAGTTCGAAGAAAATCGGTCCAACCATTTTTTCTCTAATCGATTGCGTACAAGCAAACAAGCAAGATTTTCATTTTTAGTATATAGGAAGCTTGCAGGCGTAAACAACTTGCTAATTGGTTTAGCCGTAATGTACGATAGCCAGCGCCCCTGGCTAGGCGCGGCTAAACGTTTTGTTGAAAGGCGTGGCGTGGTTGGAGGATTTAAGCTAGGGGTGGTTGGTTAAGAGCACAGACTAAAATAACTGGATGGGCCACTCAGGCATATATAGTAAAACAGCTTTCTACTTTCAGTTCAGTAGCAAAGAATGAATGTATCAGCTAATCTTTAAAAATAAAGGCAACTGAAATGTCTGATAAGTTTAGAATCCAAGCTTTCAGGCGTAAACAACTTGCTACTCGTAATTGGTTCAGCAATAATGTACATTAGCCAGTCCACTGGCATGTACATGGCAGCTTTAGGCTGGAATTCCGAGAAAGGCGATAAAAATCGGGGTGGGGCGGGGGTAGGTTTTGTGTGGAAAGGCGTGGTTGGAGGGTTTAAGCTGAGGGGGTGGGGCCAATAAATGAGCCTTGGCATTAAAAAATTCGTTAATATGAGTAAGACTTTAAGAAAGACCAGTGTGTTGTAATATTATTCTGCACTCTATTCAGTCACCAATCACCATAAAAAATGACACGTGTATTTAAATATATTATATAGACCTGAATTAGTTTGATACATATTGCAGGTCGTAATAGAAATCAAAACAAACATCGAATGATCAAAAAATTAAACAAATGAACTATAAAAAATATCGAATAATGGAATTCAAAACATTAAAACAACAGCTTTAACTCCAACAAAGAAAATTTTTACACAAGGCAATTCAACACTGATAAAAATATGCCTAATCGAAAATCATGTTTTATACTACTGACAGTAGGCCTAGCTAAAAGTTTTACTCTATAAACTCATATAGAAGCGCAGATTTTGAAATCACCCAGCTTTTTTTAGCAAAAAAAAACAAAAAAATCGCTATGGCCGTTGGTAGTAGTAAGGTGAAATTTTTACTTTTTGTAATAGTGACAATGTTTTAGTAGATTTTTAAACCCTGTATTATTTCTAATCTTGAACTCAACCCCCTACCCTAGTTTATTGACAACCCGTTTGAGCCATGAGCCCCACTGACTGTTTTGGTATCAAACTCAAATTAGAGAGAGTTTTCTCAACATTCTCTCGCCATCTCTCCGCCGCTGTCAACTTTTGAACCATTCTGCTGGATCACTCTACCTGAATAACCATAGACAGACAGATTAAGAGAGATTGCAGTTCCCCCCCCCCCAATACAGCACGACCAGCATGCCATCATATTTCACAAAAACTCCACGAGCTTCGCGATCAAAGGGAGACATTTTATCTCGCGATGGACCTCGTGCTGCCAGATCATGGTAACTTTCTATTTGGGAGGACACACTGCACCGCTGGCCATGATCTGGTCCGCGAGATCATCAACAGGTTTTTCAATTGCACGTCCAAGATGCTAACAAAGCAGATCAATCAAGCTGAGACAAACTCACAGGTGGGAAGCATTGATTTTGATGCGTGGTGCCCACTAACAATTTTTCGCATAGCCAGACTGGTGTAACTGGCCTGGCAAAAGTGAGATTCATTTAGTTTTATTGCTGGATTCTTTCTTTGCTAGCCAGACATTTCTGAATTGTGCTTACAGTTTTCGTTTCTTTTTGTTTGCTCTTTGTAAAGTTTCTCAATACAGTTTATAAGCCATTTATTCTTGCTCTGCTTGCTTGACATACTCCTGTGCCTACTTGTGATACATTTAGAAATTGATATAATTTCAACGTCTTCTTATGTCGCGTTTCATTCCTCTGATTTTTTTATTGTTTCAGAACTTTGAAATACGATCCTTCTTTTTGAATGCTCTGTGTGTTTAGGTCGCACGCTTGCGATCTCTAATCTTGGCCTCATCTTGTATAGCTGATATTTTAGTTGTCATTCCAGTTGCTAGATTTAGAATTCCTTGGCCCAGTGTATACAAAAAAGGTCACGAGTGCGCATCGAACACAGCTGCAACAGTAAGCGGCTTGGCCAGGGTCAGGTAGACTCGCCCGCCACTGAGCCAGCTGACGTGGCCGCCGCCCGGGACGCTTGAAGGCGACGCCGAGGACGAAGACTGCAGGATGGCGAGTGCATCGAGCAGATCGAAGCCGGCCTGAGACGGTCGAACGCCTGGTGCCGTTGCCAAGGTGACGTGGGCTCGCGAGGCGCGTGGCAACGATTTTCCAGATGGCATTTCACTTTTTGTAGGCTCGTTGTCCCACAGAGCCAGCTGGCTGGGCGAGAGCTCCGCCCTGGCAACCAGGCTGGAGCCGGGGCGCAGCAGCAAGCCAGTCAGGCGGATGTCAAATGACCGGCCAATAGAAGCCGCCACTTCTGAGCGCTCTGTGTAGCTTTGGGCATCACATTTGCCACAATATTTAGCGGTGATATGAAGCAAAGTGCTAGAGCTTGGAGTGAGGTTAGCATTTCTATCTAATCCAGTTGTCAGGGCAACACTATTAACAAATGCCTGGGCAAGTTGGACTAGTTGACTGGCTGAACTAGGCTGTAGAAACCAGGCATAGAATGATACATGCGCTGGTTGCCGATTGCTTTGGCGATGGTGCCTCTTTTTGCCATTGGGAAGTGTTGGCACTGCTGTGGCCATATGGCAACATTACTGCAACAAAAATTAATTGGGTTAGGCTATTTCTCAAAGTGATATTAAATCTTTAACCTTTAGATCATAAAACATGAAGTTTTAAGAATTTAAACTTAAAAATTTCAATCATTAATCACTAACAGTGTTTTTAAGTGTCTATTAGTAAGGGGTATTGATGATTATTTAATATATTTAGACTATTAATGAATTAAAAGTTATAATAATCTAAAAATAAAGGCAGTAGGCCTAGGTCTAAAGTCTGTTCGATCAGATAGAAAGCCAAAACGAATAAAAATCACAAATTTTGAAATAGAGCAAACAAAATAAAAAGCTAAGCCAAGGTTCTGATGTAAAGATTAAAGCTACAGAAAAAAACATTACTAGATAGATATACAATAAGAGCCCTAGATTAAATTTTGATACACACTGCCATCGTAGATTCGTAGGGCTATGAAGTAGCTAAAGCAACATTTGACTGATGTCTCTAATATTATAATAATGACAATCAAGTCAATATGTCATGTCTGTAATGCAGCACTATGCTTATGTCTGAAGTGTATATAGCTATGCCAGCCATGCGATTGTACAAAATTTACTTTTTTGCGTCATTATGACCAAGACTTTGGTGACTAAAAATCTTGGCTGGTGTCATATTGAACTGAACAGTAGGAACCGTTGGTCCATTAAGTAGGTCCATTGCTGATCCCAGTGAGTAAAATTTTTAATTATCGTTAACAAAAACCAAATCTATGTGTGTACACTTACATTCGAGTTTCAAGGCAATTCTAACTGGTTAAAATCATATTTTTTGGAGTATATACAGACTAACATGAAAACTTAAAACTGTTAACTTTTTGCATTATAAACTAACTAAAAACGTTTTGTTTAACCTTGTGATTTCTATTCAAACATTCAAACAGCAAAGTCTTTTGCAAAACTGCAGCTTTAATTATAAAAAAACGATGTACGTTACGTACGTACACCAATTAATTCATTCATTTATGATCTCATAATGCTGCAACACCAGTCTGACTGCATAACAGTGCATAGGCTGGTTCCACTGACTGTGTCAACTAAACACTGACAGAGTGATACTGAAGCTTTGTCAACTTTAGGAATGGAATATGCTATTGGCATTTGGCATTGTTTTTATTTTGATGGAAATGTTGCATTTAAAAAAGAAGTCAAATCCTCTTTTTAGGATCCTCTAACGGCTCTAACTAGCAACTAGGCCTAACTAAAAGAAGCCTAGGCCTACAAACTTCCTTAATCTTAATTATTATAATCTGGCCCATACCTTTATTATTGTAATTTTATATTTTCTCCCACAAAAGTTTTGTGCACTAAAATGGAATTTCTTTCCTCAATTGCCAACTTTTAATGACAAATTAGTAATGAAACACAAACTAGTCACGTAAGTGACTGTTTAAAAACTTTAGACAGACAGCGTATCAGTTCAAAATTTCAAATAGAATAAAGAGGGGAACTTGCGGCAAAGGAAATTGAGATAGTAGTAGTATAGGCCATTAATGGGAGTACAAATGTTAGTATAGTAAAGACCCAGGCCCCAGGGGGGCAGTTTCTGGAGGGTAAAGAATTAGGAAGCAGATTCTAGGAGGTAAAGACCCAGGAAGTAGATTCTAGAAGGTAAAGAAAGACCTAGGAGAGAGTAAAGTAGGCTAACTGGGTTGCAACCTGAACCTGTGGCTTATAACTTTGAATTGAAAAAACCTTATCTGGCCCTTAAGTGGAAAAATGTTTCTGACCCCTGTCTTAGAACTAGAATTTATAAACTATAATTATTTTTTATTAAAACCCTAGAATATTCTTAGGATAGGCCCTAGCCTAGGTTATGTTACCATGTAACTTTGGCAAATCAGTTTTTACTAATAGTAAACCAACATTGCCAAAATGTATATAATAGGCCCTATAGCAGGAGTAGGATGGCTGTATATTAGATAACAATCTAAACAGTAGGCCTATGGCTGAGCAAGATGTAGGGCAACCCCTAATAGCCATAGACTCCCATTGTCCTTATTGTTAAGAAAGTGTCCACTTCTAGTATATGCCAGAGTTTTATATATCAATATATACCAAAATTTCAAAATTATACAACCTTACTTTTGAACTTCAAAAAAGGACATTTTTTCATTGCAACAATCAAAGCCCTTTTGTATTGTTACATTTGTCATTTGATATATATATATACATTATAATAAAAAATTTTTTGTCTATTGCTCATTTACAACAACTTTTAATATAATTACATAAAGTTATAATATCTAAATTCTTTTTTTAAAATAGCATTGTCATATTCAATTAATATTTTTTGTTCGTATTCTTATCACCTTTTAACCACTATCTTTTTCTTTGAAATATTCTACCTTTTGTTATAGAAACTAGTAGATATATACACAAAATTTCAAATAGCTTTGTATACTATTTTTTGTATGCAAAATATAGCTTTTTAAGATTTAAGCATAATAGTATACCAAATATATACGCCAAAGAAATATAAAAGGCTAATGTATGCTAGAAAATTCTGGCATATAGGGCACCTTGACTATGGCAATAGTCCTATAGTATAATATTTCAACAATTTTCTTATTCAACATTTTAAGAATTAAAAATAGATAAAGTAATTTATTTTACAAATAATACAAGTAAACAATAGGCTAACTTAATAGAATATGAAAAGTTAGAAAATTTTCATACTAGTATTAGTATTAGACTACTTTAAAAGAAGTATATACAGTAAAATAATCTTAATATAAGAGTATTGGAATTGTTTGTCTACTAGTATTATACAATCAAAACTTTTTTGTAAGAGATAATGCAATCTCTAACAAAAAAGATTATTCAATAAACCCATAGTGGCTAATCCTTGGCAATGTCCAAATGGAAGTTTTATGCAAGTCTATTTAAAAAGGCATACAAGTCAATAAAGAGACAATATTTTTTTAGAAATCAAGATAGTTTACTCAAAGTTAGCCCTACCATTAATGTTTTATTATAGTTAGTTGCCTTGATTATGCTATTTTGAAATAGATATTGTGCTAAGTAATAATCCAAGTAGAAAATCTAGGTCTAACCCAATGTGTCATCAATGCATTCTAGATCTAAAACTTATGGTATTATTGTGACCATAGAATGCACTAGTTGTGTAAGAAACTTAATTCATCCATATTATTTGCTGATGGCTAATTATCATAGCTAGGCAAAGTTTTTTATTTGAAACCAAGAGGAGACTAGTATTATAGCTAGTGGACTTTATCAATGCAAGATTTAGGACATAAAATACAAAGCATGCATCAAATACTTGGGCTTGAACATATACCAACATGTGCTCCTTGTGAAAAAAGGCATATTGTAAGTTGAATGGAAGCAATAGATTACTTGTAGATGCCATATTGAAAGTAAAATTTCATTTTTTGTCAATGACTCTACCCTGCACTGACTGACTGACAGTGTGTAAGTCTGCTGACTCCATGTCTACAGAAGAATAAAAATTGAAAATTGAAAAACCTCTTGTAAAAGTGTACTCCCCAGAATCCAAGAGTAAAATTATTGATCCTTTATGTAAACTATGAATTACAAAAATATGGACGCTAGATTTAAAAGTTGTTTCATAATGCGCTATTGACACAGACCTAGATTTCATTATAGGCTAGCAAATTAATTGATATCTAATTGCTTTCATAAATGAATTAAATGTTGACTGACTTATTAAGCATTAAGGATGCAATTAAAAATGCTATTGCATGTCGCATGCCTCTTTCATGTCGGGCTCCGGCGACCTACTATTGACTGCCACTATGCAGCTGGGCGTCGGCAGTCGGGTTGTCCGCGGGCCCCACTGGAAATGGGCCAAACAGGACGGCGGCGAGGGCAGCGTTGGCACTGTGCGCAATTTCGAAAGCCCAGAAGAAGTCGTTGTAGTTTGGGACAATGGCACCGCCGCTAATTATCGCTGCTCAGGCGCCTATGACCTGCGCGTCCTTGACAACGGGCCAGCTGGCGTTGTACACGAGGACTGTTTCAGCTGCGACGAGTGCGGCGCCAGGCCGCTGTATGGCGTCCGATGGGCCTGCGCCGATTGCAACGGCGTATCCCTGTGCTCAGCCT
The DNA here is from genome assembly GCA_002269645.1 of Macrostomum lignano. Lineage (NCBI taxonomy): Eukaryota > Metazoa > Platyhelminthes > Macrostomidae > Macrostomum > Macrostomum lignano. The sequence continues at coordinate 57,915 of NIVC01003680.1, forward strand.
GCTATCACGGCGACAAGCACTCCACTAGGCACAGATTCTTTCAATTTGTGCACCCGCTAGCCGAGCCAGTCTGGTGCGACTCCCGCCGGCGAGCTAAGAAATACACCTGCCGAGGCCTGTTCCCCGGCGCTAGGGTTGTACGCGGCGTCGACTGGCAATGGGAGGATCAGGACGGCGGCAGTGGGAAGCGGGGCAAGGTCACCGAGGTGCAGGACTGGTGCCCGGATGCGCCGAGGTCGGCCGCCTACGTGCTCTGGGATAGCGGAGTTAAAAATCTCTATAGGGTTGGCTACGAGGGCATGGTTGACCTGCGAGTGGTGTCCGAGGCTAAAGCATTCGCCTATTATAGAGACCATCTGCCGCTGCTAGGTAAGGCAGATGTAGCTCCTAATGTGTGCAAATAGGAAACATTGAGAATCGCAATTCAGCTTTTTTAAACAAATATGCTCGTATATGCCACGTCTAGAACCCTTGTAGCCACCTCAATAATCTCCATCTAGCCATCTCAGTAATCTCCCTCTAGCCACCTTGTAGCCACCTCAATAATCTCCATCTAGCCATCTCAGTAATCTCCCTCTAGCCACCTCAATAATCTCCCTCTAGCCAGCTCAGTAATCTCCCTCTAGCCACCTCAATAATCTCCCTCTAGCCATCTCAGTAATCTCCCTCTAGCCACCTCAATGATCTCCCTCTAGCTATCTCAGTAATCTCCCTCTAGCCACCTCAATAATCTCCCTCTAGCCACCTCAGTAATCTCCCTCTAGCCACCTCAATAATCTCCCTCTAGCCACCTCAGTAATCTCCCTCTAGCCACCTCAATAATCTCCCTCTAGCCATCTCAGTAATCTCCCTCTAGCCACCTCAATAATCTCCCTCTAGCCATCTCAGTAATCTCCCTCTAGCCACCTCAATAATCTCTCTCTAGCCATCTCAGTAATCTCCCTCTAGCCACCTCAATAATCTCCCTCTAGCCAGCTCAGTAATCTCCCTCTAGCCATCTCAATAATCTCCCTCTAGCTATCTCAGTAATCTCCCTCTAGCTATCTCAGTAATCTCCCTCTAGCCACCTCAATAATCTCCCTCTAGCCATCTCAGTAATCTCCCTCTAGCCACCTCAATGATCTCCCTCTAGCTATCTCAGTAATCTCTCTCTAGCCACCTCAATAATCTCCCTCTAGCCATCTCAGTAATCTCTCTCTAGCCACCTCAATAATCTCCCTCTAGCCAGCTCAATGATCTCCCTCTAGTCATCTCAGTAATCTCCCTCTAGCCATCAAAAGAATAGTCTCATTTATTGATTTTTAGAATCCTGTATATCCTCCTCGGTTACCACTTATTTACTTACTGTATTGAAAATTAAGTTTAATGCAACATACCTACTGAAAGTAGTCTAATGCTTATATAATCCCTCATTTTAAATTCAACTGTTTCCATAGGCGAAATAAACCGGCCGCCCAACTCGGACAACTCGGCAGCGTCGTCCACCTCGGCCAGTCTGGAGCTGGGCGGCGGCTCCGGCGGTTGTCCTGGCGCCTGTCCCCACATGGAGCTGTGCGCGTTCCAGCCGGGCGACCGGGTTCGCGTCGCCGTGTCCACCGATACGCTTCAACGCCTTCAGAGAACCCACGGCGGCTGGTCCCCGGCCATGTCCGAATGCGTCGACACTGTCGGCTCTATCGTTGGCGTGGACGAAGACGGCGACGCTGTGGTCTCTTATCCCAGCGGCAACCGGTGGACGCTGAACCCGGCCGCTCTCTGCCTCATCCCGGACCCGTCCGCTTCCGCCCGAAGGCTTCGCGCCGCAGTTGGTGGCGGCGGCGGCGGAGGAAGCGGCGCGGATGGAGGCGCCAGTTCCGTTTACGCTACGACGCTGCTGCCAGTGACGCCGAATCTGCCGCAGTCGGTGCCGCTGGCGCTGTCGCCAGGCGATTTGGTCCGAGTGCTGGCGACGACGTCCAGCGGCTCCGACCAGCAGCAGCAGTTGCTGGGCAACGGTCGGGGTCGGGTTGGTCGCGTTGTCCGAGTGCGCTCCGATGGAGACGTTCAGGTTCGGGCCTTGTTTAGTTGCGTATATCGTATTATTACTACTGATAGTACTATGGGTCAGAGTTCCGTAGCTCAGCGGTTAAAAAAGTACCCTGGGTTCGATTCCGTGCGATTCACGAGTCAACACTAATAGACACCGGGTGTACATGTGCACATGCCTGATGTTGAGAAAATCAACGCCGCTGTACACCCTGTGTGAGCGCATGCCAACGTACTTTTTCGTGTGCGTTCTCAGGGTCAGCGGAATCGGCATGACCGGCTTCCGGGTTGCTAGGGTTCTATTTCTGGTTGCTAGGGTTCTATTTCTGGTTGCAAGGATTCTACTTCTGGTTGCTAGGGTTCTATTTCTGGTTGCTAGGATTCTATTTCTGGTTGCTAGGGTTCTATTTCTGCTGGTTGCTAGGGTTCTATTTCTGCTGGTTGCTAGGGTTCTATTTCTGGTTGCTAGGGTTCTATTTCTGCTGGTTGCTAGGGTTCTATTTCTGCTGGTCGCTAGGGTTCTATTTCTGGTTGCTAGGGTTCTATTTCTGTTGGTCGCTAGGGTTTTTTTCTGGTTGCTAGGGTTCTATTTCTGGTTGCTAGGGTTCTATTTCTGGTTTCTAGGGTTCTATTTCTGCTGGTTGCTAGGGTTCTATTTCTGGTGGTTGCTAGGGTTCTATTTCTGCTGGTTGCTAGGGTTCTTTCTCCGGTTGCTACGGTTCAGTTCCGGGTTGCTAGTGTTCAGTTCCTGGGTACTAGTGTTCAGTTCCGGGTTGCTAGTGTTCAGTTCCGGGGTACTAGTGTTCAGTTCCGGGGTACTAGTGTTCAGTTGTCAGTTGCCCCTTGTTAATCTATAATCCAGGTTGACGTGTGCGGCAGTGTGATGACGCTGAGCCCCGGCTGTCTGGCCCCCTGCCCGCCACAGTCCGGCGGCATTAACTTCAATGGCGGCGGCGCTGCTTCCAGCGGCTCGTCGTCGGGTGGCGCCGCCGGCGTCTCGTCGGCTTCGGGCAGCGGCGGCGGCGTGCCCGACTCGCCGCAGTCTGGTGAGCGGCTGTCGAACCTGTTGAAGAAGCTATTCCAAGAGCATGTCGGCGGCTGCGGCAGCGGCGGAGGCGCCGGCGGCGGCAGCGCGGATGGCAGCGGTGACGGCCAAGTCATTGATCCGAGCGAAGAGCTGGTGAAAGCGGCGGCTAACGGTGATCTGTCCCGGCTGCAGGAGCTGCTGGGCGCTGGACGATCGTCGGCTTCGTCCTCGCCGCAGCGGCAGCAGCAACGTGCAGTCTCGGCGGCTCCTACAGCTGATGCGAACGCCATCTACGCTGGTCACACGGCGCTGCAGGCAGCGTCGCAGAACGGCCACATTGCTGCCGCACGGCTGCTTATCGATCGGGGCGCCAATCTTCAGGTAAAACTTTCTTAATGCTTCCAAATCCAGATTTTCTCACTTAGTAACGGATTGTGTTTCATCTGACATTGTCTGATCCATCTGACGACACAGTGTGTTCCTTCTGACACAGTATGTTCCAACTTATCTCGTCTGCTATGTTGTGCCCGACACCCTGGAAAGACTGTATCTGATAACACCGACAGAAGACTGTCAAATGGAACAGACTGTGTCAGATGGAGCAGACTGTCAGGGTGTCAGACTGGAATAGAACAGACTGTGTCAGATGCAGCAGACTGTCAGGGTGTCAGACTGGAACAGAACAGACTGTGTCAGATGCAGCAGACTGTCAGGGTGTCAGACTGGAACAGAACAGACTGTGTCAGATGGAGCAGACTGTCAGGGTGTCAGACTGGAACAGAACAGACTGTGTCAGATGGAGCAGACTGTCAGGGTGTCAGACTGGAACAGAACAGACTGTGTCAGTTGGAGCAGACTGTCAGGGTGTCAGACGGAACAGAACAGACTGTGTCAGATGGAGCAGACTGTCAGGGTGTCAGACGGAACAGAACAGACTGTCAGATGGAGCAGACTGTCAGGGTGTCAGACTGGAACAGAACAGACTGTTTCAGTTGGAGCAGACTGTCAGGGTGTCAGACGGAACAGAACAGACTGTCAGGGGTCAGACTGGAACAGAACAGACTGTCAGGGGTCAGACTGGAACAGAACAGACTGTTTCAGTTGGAGCAGACTGTCATCTGAGCCCCCATACACCATTTCGAATGAATCACGATTTTTTTCATTAATTTTCGAAGGCCGAAGATCGCGACGGCGACCAGGCTGTTCACCACGCCGCATTCGGCGACCAGGCCGAGCTGGTCCGCCTGCTGCACCGACGCGGCGCCGATATCAATGCGCGCAATCGCCGACGCCAGACGCCGCTGCACATAGCCGTTAATAAAGGCCACGCCGGCGTTGTCCTGGCCCTGCTAGCCTGCGGCGCCCTGCCCAGCCTGCAGGACGCGGACGGGGACACGCCGTTGCACGACGCTGTTTCTAAACGACGCGAAGACGTTCTGGCTCTGCTGCTTGAGCACGGTGCAGACTTGAGCGTGTGCAACAATGACGGATTCAACGTGCTGCATCATACAGCTCTGCGCGGCAATCCAGCGTAAGTATTGCGTATAATTTGCTTTTTTCCTACTTAAAGTAGTGTAAATTTGATATGAATAGATTCTAGTTAGTAAAATTCCAATTAGTAATCCACCACTTGGAATGGTGGAGCATTTTTCATATTTAGTCAGCAAACTCCGGCCCGCTTAAGGTTCGTGTCTCTTCTCTCTCTCTCATCTCTCTCATCTACTCTCATTAGCCTGAGGAAAAATATAAAGTAATTCGAAATATCGATATATCGGCACTTATTTTGCTTAAACATCTACGTTACCGCATCAGTGCATTGGGGTCTGAGGGTTATTCTTCCCTCTCTCCACTCTCATCTTTCATCTCTACTACGTCTTCCTGTGCGGATGTATAGAGGAGCTGTGAAATGAATAGCCACAAAATCCCTATTTTGAAACCGCATGGAAACTAGTCCGCTGTTTCCATGCGGTTTCTAAGGGGGGAGGGGAGTAGGGGGGCAAGTTATGGTTCTCTCTAATGGGAGCGGGTTGGGGAAAGCGTTGCTTAATGGCTTCCGCGCTGCTGTTGCTGCCCGTCTCGGTTCGAATCGAGCCGGTTTCTGGCGGGTTAGGCTGGCGATCGGGGTTCATAATATATGCGCGCTTGTGTGTGGGCGTCCTTATCGGCACTGGTGCAGCTAGCCCAGCAACTGGCTGCATGCCTTCGTACGCATAAATAAAAATATATATATATATAGCTTTTGTATAGATCAGCTATGCGCAAGATTGCTGCTATGCTAACTGACTGATGAAGCTCTGAAGCTGCAGTTGCTATGGCCCGTCATTTTATTCTCCTATCTACAAATGATGACTAAGATAGCTGGCTTTCTCTTTCAAGTGTTACTGGGGGGCTTCAACTAGTAATTGATGGCCATGCAGTCACCCTAAAGTTTTTCGGGTTAAGTAGGAAGGATAGGAAGGATCCTAGTAGGAAGGATAGTAGTAGGCCTTGTAAATGATTACGTAATAATGTTCGATTTTTCTATCAGGGGACGCCTTGCTGCCGATGATGCAATCGCTTTATTGATAAATCAAGCAGGCATTGCTTCTGGCCTGGGTAGCAAGATAAAATGTTTGTTTCGCTCGCAAAGAGCAATCTCTTGTAGCTGTTATCCGGTCTACAAGAGCCTAGTGGGTCAATTCATATCGCATGCAATTTGTTTCCAAATGCCTGTAGAATTTACCCGGGCGGCCCGAGATCTAGCTGATCAGGGTAGCTAAGGGATGATTTTTCCTCAATAATCCCTTTAGGAACTCTAATCAAAGGAAGGAATCCCATTCTCTCAGCGCCGTGTTGCGCCAGGGTCAAGCGCAGGCTTCCTACAAATCTTGCTATTATCCACTACCTAACCCAACACATGCGCTTATTCGTTGTCCGGCGTGTGCTAGACTGTCGGCTTGGCACACGCAGATGTGTATTGGAGATAGGAGCATTGATAGCGGTAACCGAAATGTGCAAATATTCCGGGCCCGAGGCTGTGGCGTATGGAATGACTAAGGAGAAGGCTGCGGAGTGGGGGGGTGGCTCCTGCCCCGGGAAAGATGCCGCCTCTAGGGAAAAAGGAATGGACAGAAAGAGAAAGATAGAGAGAGAGAGAGAGAGAGAGAGAAAGGGAGGTGGGCACGGAGGGCGCTGGCATGCTTAATGAACGAATGCGCGAGCGGGCGAGTGCGTGATGAAGCAGCTGTGGTGGCTGCGGCTGCTGCTGCGAATTTTCGGGCTTAGGCGGCGGGAGGGGGAGTTCTGTCGGTCGGTGCGATTTCTGGACACAGTTGCGAGAGATCCTGATAGACGCATACTCTCAGCTATAGCTCCCATTTTCCTATTCCTCATCTCGTCCGCTTGCTCGTCCCGAATCCCGTCCGAATGCCCCCGATCCCCTTTTATCGATCTGCGCGCGGCCTTCGCTCGCCCCCCTCTCTCTCTGCCTCTGTCTTCCCTTCTTTCGGATCGTAGCCTTCCCTTCGCCGTCGATCCCCAATCTGCATATCCATCAAGTTTTGCTGCTTCAACATTGGGCTCTCTGCTTGCTGCTAGGCCGGGTAGCTAACTGGCTTCCCAAATTCGGCCGATGCTAATTTTTGCTCCCCTACAGCTAGCGTCTGGCCTAATCCCCACTGTATGTTATCCTCCACTTAGATGCATACAAGAACAAAAGCATGCCGGGTCTCTCGTGTTGATGATCGAAGTTACACAAAGAACATACTTCTTTACATTCCATGGCTTGCTGAATGCTGGGCCCGAAACTCAAAGCAACAGTAGATATTGTAGCTCAAATAAGGGAACAAAATTCGTGACTATAATTGGCCGCGAATTGTCCCCTATCTGGACTACTCTATCCAGCTTGAGTTGTCGGGCTATTTAAAAAAAGAACTTCCGAGCTTCGCAAGCGAAGGTTTGGTTCGGAAAATTCTCTTACAGCTGGCCGCATGTCTATGCAAAGAAGCATGGTCCCGTGGTAACGATTCCAAACTGCTGAAGGCAAAAAATGGGCTTAGCTTATAAGTAAGACGGACCGCGAGCGCTGAAGTGGCACCGGCCGGGTTGCTGGTGCCGCTTTTATACTTTCGAACTGTGGGGAGGGGGGCTGATATTCGAGGAAACGAAGGGGGGTGATGGGGTTGAGGCTGAGGGGCTTTGGTATTGGGGATCCGCGCCCCAGCTTAGGTTCTGCCTATTTATTGCGTCTAGCTGCATGGCAGGCTATGGCCGTCGCTTTGTCGAAACGCAAAAACGCGTTGGGAAGAGGAACTTGGGAGAGGGATAGGAGTGATGGGGTCCATTGCGCCGTGGGGGGGGGGATGGGGAAGTTTAGGAATGAATCGGCAGCAGAGGTAGGCAAAGGTAGAGCGGCAGTTTGTGGGTCAGCGGGGCATTCAGCAAAGGCCATCACCCATCCCGTGCGAGGATCCACCCTGCACCCCAAGGGGAAAGGGGCTCGCTTTCTCCCCATATTCCCCAGCTGCATTTATGATGCCATTCACCCTGGCTGGGGCTGGGGGTGTTCGCGGGGAAAAGGTTAGGCTTCGGATCCGTCTTGTAGCATCTGCTTTTGGAATTCTTTCTATTCTGTGGAACTGCTGCTGCTGCTGATTCACGCGGGTCTGGGGATGCGGCTGCGCTAGCGGACAAAGACGACAGACAGAAATGAGGAAGCAAAAAAAGAGAGAGTAATGAGGGAATGCGCTTTGCTGCAGTGCTTGTGCCCGGTCCTAGCCTTACCTTCCTATTGCCGTGCTGCCGCTTCTGACCGACTTGTCTAGCGTGTATTTTCGCCAAATCTGATATTATGGCTATGCTATGCGAGCTCACAGTTATATGTGTTGCTCTGGATGAGCCCTCCTGCTCGTTCTCCCTCCCTTGCATCCCATTGGATGGAGTCGGGGAAAATTCGTCGGTCTCTTCCTCTTTACCCTAGCACGAACTCTCGTTCCATTCCAACCCTCTAGTCCTGCACTCTGTTTTTTATCTAACTTTTCCCTGTTTGCAGGGCGATGAAGATCCTGCTGACTAAACTGCAGCGGCAATGGCTAGTTGATGAGCGAAAAGACGATGGCTATACAGCCTTGCATCTGGCCGCTTTGAATAATCATCTGGAGGTGTGCGAACTGCTCGTACAGCTCGGCGGGGCCTGTCTGGACACACAGAATGTCAATATGCAGGTACGCATTGAGTAAGCTCTGCGTGACTGGGAGGCCTGCTGACTGCCGACAGACAGAACACAAAAACCACCAGTAGGACACAGCTACCAAGACAGGACACAGGCACTAAGGCAGTGGGACACAGACACCAAGACAGGACACAGGCGCTAAGGCAGTGGGACACAGACACCAAGACAGGACGCAGGCGCTAAGGCAGTGGGACACAGACACCAAGACAGTAGGACACGCAGACACCAAGGCAGAAGGACACAAAGACACCAAGACAGTAGGACACGCAGACACCAAGGCAGAAGGACACAAAGACACCAAGACAGTAGGACACAAAGACATCAAGACAGTAGGACACAAAGACATCAAGACAGTAGGACACAAAGACATCAAGACAGTAGGACACAAAGACACCAAGACAGTAGGACACAAAGACACCAAGACAGTAGGACACAAAGACATCAAGACAGTAGGACACAAAGACATCAAGACAGTAGGACACAAAGACATCAAGACAGTAGGACACAAAGACATCAAGACAGTAGGACACAAAGACACCAAGACAGTAGGACTCAAAGACATCAAGACAGTAGGACACAAAGACACCAAGACAGTAGGACACAAAGACACCAAGACAGTAGGACTCAAAGACATCAAGACAGTAGGACACAAAGACACCAAGACAGTAGGACACAAAGACACCAAGACAGTAGGACTCAAAGACACCAAGACAGTAGGACACAAAGACACCAAGACAGTAGGACGCAGACACTAAAACAGTAGTAAAGAGACACCAAGACTGTAGGACACAGACACCAAGACATTAGGACAAAAGGACAGTCTTTAAAATAGACAGACAGACAAGCTGACATACTCGCACTGCATCCCCCATCCCAGACCCCGCTGCACCTGGCCGTGGAGCGCCAGCACGCCCAGGTGGTTCGTCTGCTGGTCCGCGAAGGCGCCAGCGTCAGCGTCCGCGACAAAGACGGCGACACGCCGTTGCACGAAGCTCTGCGGCATCACACGCTGTCGCAGCTGCGCCAACTGCAAGACATGCAAGACGTTGGCAAATTGCTGATGGGACTCGGCTTAAACAGCGGCGACAAAAAATCCCTGGCCTCCATCGCCTGCTTCCTGGCGGCCAACGGTGCCGACCTGACCCTGAAGAACAAGAAGGGCCAGACGCCGCTGGACCTGTGCCCGGATCCCAACCTGTGCAAGGCTCTGTCAAAGTGCCAGCGCGAGCACAGCGCCCGAGTAGCCTCAACCTCCGCTGCCGCATCCTCAGGCGCCGACGAGTGCCTGGTCTGCTCCGAGCCGCGCGACTGCCTATTCGGACCCTGCGGCCACGTGGCCTGCTGCTGCCTGTGCGCCGCCCGCGCTAAGAAGTGCCTCATCTGCAAGGAGCCAATCACTAGCCGGGCCAAGATTGAAGAGTGCCTAGTGTGCAGCGACCGGCCAGCGGCTGTGCTGTTCCGGCCGTGCGGTCACATGTGCGCCTGCGAAGGCTGCGCCGGTGAGTGCGCAAATTTCTGTTTATGGCCCTAAAAAGGGCCGTTTTGAAATTTTAAGCAAGATTTTTTAGATTTTGTCTGTGCGCAAATCCCAGGCAAAACAGACTAAAATTATCCTGGTAGATCAGATGAAAAGTCGCTATTTCTGCAATAGTTAAGCAATAAGAAAATTAATTACACGCGACGGTCAGTTCACGATTTTCTGTGGCCCTGAAAAGGGCCGTTTTTTACTTTTTAAGCAACTTATTAAACTATTGGTGAACTTCAGTTAGAGTATAATACTCGAATCTGTTAAATCAGTAGAAAAAGTAGATTTATTGATAGATAGATAGATAGATAGATAGATAGATAGATAGATAGATAGATAGATAGATAGAATGGCCGTTAAAAGGGTCGTTTTAGATGTACAAAAAACAACGCCAACGCTGTACCTACAGTTAATGCTGCATCTATTGAGTGAGGAGATTATGTTTGTATTGTTAATTAACTTAACTCTTTTTCACCCCCGCATCGCAGGCCTGATGAAGAAGTGCGTGCAGTGCCGGCAGCCTATTCAAGAATCCGTGCCCTACGGCGTCTGCTGCGCCGAGCACCTGTTTGGCATTGAAAAATCTGCTGCTGGCTCTACTTCCGCTGCTTCTACTGCTTCCGCTGCAGCTGCTTCGAACTCTTCTTCTTCCGCAGTTTCTTCCTCTACCGCGGCAGCAGTTTCAGCAGCTTTGAATTCCGCCACAGCGTCTGCCTCGACGTCCCAGCCAGCTGCCGCCGCCGCCGCCGCCGCCGGTCCGCCGCGAAACCGTCAGCAGGGCATGATGAACAATGGGCAGCCGGATCAGACTGCCACGCTGCGCGAGATGCAGAAGATTCAACAGCAATTGTTGGACATTCGCGAACAGACCAGCTGTCCGGTGTGTCTGGACAGGCTGAAGAACATGGTGTTCCTGTGCGGCCACGGCACCTGTCAGCACTGCGGCGACCAGATGACAGTCTGTCCGATCTGTAGGAAGCCTATAGAACGGCGGGTACTGGTGTACTGATGGGATTTAGATTAATATATAAACCATTATCTGTTGCTATGCGACTTTTCACGCATTACTGTACCCTGATGGTTAACCCAATTCTAGACCTCATTATTGTGCCATTGTGTTTCAATTGTAGCTTTATAATTTTTATTATGATTTACATGCTGCTCGGCTAGTTAGGAGTACGAGTGGCGAAATTAAAGTAGACCATCTGCTTAGGGATTTCAGTGAAAATTTTCAGACTTCGATTTGATTATTAGCGAATCGCAAAGTTTTTCCCGTAGTCTCTCGAGTAGGGTCAACAAGGGTCAGTTGACCCCCATCCGGGAAAGTCGGGAGGGTCAGTTGACCCCCCATCCAGGAAAGTCGGAGGGTCAGTTGACCCCCCCATCCAGGAAAGTCGGAGGGTCAGTTGACCCCCATCCGGGAAAGTCGGGAGGGTCAGTTGACCCCCCATCCGGGAAAGTCGGAGGGTCAGTTGACCCCCATCCGGGAAAGTCGGGAGGGTCAGTTGACCCCCCATCCGGGAAAGTCAGAGGGTCAGTTGACCCCCATCCAGGAAAGTCAGAGGGTCAGTTGACCCCCATCCGGGAAAGTCGGAGGGTCAGTTGACCCCCCCTGAAAGTCAGAGGGTCAGTTGACCCCTCATCCGGGAAGGTCGGAGGGTCAGTTGACCCCCCTTCCAGGAGAAAGTCCTCGGGAGATAAATTTAAATGCACCAAGCTGGCTCCATTAACAACAATTATTCGTAAACATGGAATGCTTCTTGGCATTACGGTGTTTAAATGCTTTCAAAATTACCTCTGCTAGATAGTAGACCAGCTATTGTCACTTGATATACGAGTATTTAAGTATAGAATATCTTTCCCCACATATATAACTAAGATTTGCTGGCTATAAACTATTACGAATTTTCATTTCGTTTAGCGGCCTTTGTTGTATGTTTATTTCTGTTACTCATTTTGTCTTCTAACTCTGTTATGATGAAACTGCCTGCTATAACTGTTCACAGCACCAACTACCCCACTGTCTCTTTCTGTTTTGTTTTGTCTTTTCCTTCTATTTAATATAAATGGATTATTCTAACTACCATATTGAATAACTGACCCTTCGTGACACTTCTTGCTTGCTTGACAATTGATTCGACAAATAAAAATAATCTGTTAACGTGCTCACATACTACTCTTCAACAATGTACTTTTGCTTGTGTTAATTTTTGAAAAAAATCAGAGTTTGAAAATCCCAGTTCATAGCTCTAATCCTAATTCATAGCTAAAATCCCAGTTCATAGCCCGAATCCCAATCCCAGTTCATAGCTCGAATCCCAGTTCATAGCTCGAATCCCAATCCCAGTTCATAGCCCGAATCCCAATCCCAGTTCATAGCCCGAATCCCAATCCCAGTTCATAGCTCGAATCCCAGTTCATAGCCCGAATCCCAATCCCAGTTCATAGCTCGAATCCCAGTTCATAGCTCGAATCCCAATCCCAGTTCATAGCCCGAATCCCAATCCCAGTTCATAGCTCGAATCCCAGTTCATAGCTCGAATCCCAATCCCAGTTCATAGCCCGAATCCCAATCCCAGTTCATAGCTCGAATCCCAGTTCATAGCCCGAATCCCAATCCCAGTTCATAGCTCGAATCCCAGTTCATAGCTCGAATCCCAATTTAAAAATCCCAGTTCATAGCCCGAATCCCAATCCCAGTTCATAGCTCGAATCCCAGTTCATAGCTCGAATCCCAATCCCAGTTCATAGCTCGAATCCCAGTTCATAGCTCGAATCCCAATTTAAAAATCCCAATTCATAGCTCGAATCCCAATTTACAAATCCCAGTTCATAGCTCGAATCCTAATTTACAAATCCCAGTTCATAGCTCAAATCCTAATTTACAAATGCCAGTTCAAAGCTCGAATCCCAGTTCATAGCTCGAATCCCAATTTAAGAATCCCAGTTCAAAGCTCGAATCCCAGTTCATAGCTCGAATCCCAATTTAAAAATCCCAGTTCAAAGCTCGAATCCCAGTTCATAGCTCGAATCCCAATTTACAAATCCCAGTTCATAGCTCGAATCCTAATTTACAAATCCCAGTTCATAGCTCGAATCCTAATTTACAAATCCCAGTTCATAGCTCGAATCCTAATTTACAAATCCCAGTTCATAGCTCGAATCCCAGTTCATAGCTCGAATCCCAATTTAAAAATCCCAGTTCAAAGCTCGAATCCCAGTTCATAGCTCGAATCCCAATTTACAAATCCCAGTTCATAGCTCGAATCCTAATTTACAAATCCCAGTTCATAGCTCGAATCCTAATTTACAAATCCCAGTTCATAGCTCGAATCCCAGTTCATAGCTCGAATCCCAATTTAAAAATCCCAGTTCAAAGCTCGAATCCCAATTTTTAAATCCCAGTTTATAGCTCGAATCCCATTTTATCCGTCTGCATCACCCTATGCCACGTCGCCATGGTCAACAAAAGGGAATCAGCCAAGAAGCTGCGCGCCAAAACCAAGTCTGAGCTTGAGAAGCAGCTCACCGATCTCAAGCAGGAACTGTCCACTCTGCGCGTTGCCAAGGTGACCGGCGGCGCCGCCTCCAAGCTGGCGCAGATCCGGCTGGTGCGCAAGTCCATCGCCAGGGTGCACACGGTCACGCACCAGCAGCAGAAGGAGCACCTGCGCCGATTTCACAAGAATGCTAAGCAGCTGCCTAAGGATCTCAGGGCGAAGAAGACTCGCGCTCTACGTCGCGCTCTGACGCCGCGCGAGGCCGGCGCCACTAGCGCCAAGCAGCAGAGAAAGGCGCGCGCTTTCCCAATGCGCCGGTTCGCGGTGAAGGCCTGAGCAACTGGCTTGGAGTCTGCTGAAAGGATGATGAAAACTGGGAGACAATATTTGAGAAAGCGATTGAAATATACAGTCAAAAATGCATTGTGCATTGCTTTAGCATGCTTTCGTTTGGAATATTTCTCTTTTGTTTTTGTTTGTTTTCCTTTGACTTTAGGCGATTGTAAATATTTGATTAGCTTTTGATTGAAGAATGCGAGGTTAGAGTTTGTGGACATCCGTTGGCTTTTGGTCCTCTACGAGAGCCTTCGATACCCATAAATATACCTTTAGATACCCCTGCTAGGATATCCTTGCATACCCTCCCGTGCCCCTCAAGAATGCTCTCCAATTCCCGTCAAGAATACCCTCCAATGCCCCTCAAGAATACCCTCCAATGCCTGTCAAGAATACCCTCTAATGTCCGTCAAGAATACCCTCTAATGCCCGTCAAGAATACCCTCTAATGCCCGTCAAGAATACCCTCTAATGCCCGTCAAGAATACCCTCTAATGCCCGTCAAGAATACCCTCTAATGCCCGTCAAGAATACCCTCCAATGCCTGTCAAGAATACCCTCTAATGTCCGTCAAGAATACCCTCTAATGCCCGTCAAGAATACCCTCTAATGCCCGTCAAGAATACCCTCTAATGCCCGTCAAGAATACCCTCTAATGCCCGTCAAGAATACCCTTTAATGTCCGTCAAGAATACCCTCTAATGCCCGTCAAGAATACCCTCTAATGTCCGTCAAGAATACCCTCCAATGCCCGTCAAGAATACCCTCTAATGCCCCTCAAGAATACTCTCTAATGCCCGTCAAGAATACCCTCCAATGCCCCTCAAGAATACCCTCCAATGCCCGTCAAGAATACCCTCTAATGCCCCTCAAGAATACCCTCCAATGCCTGTCAAGAATACCCTCTAATGCCCGTCAAGAATACCCTCTAATGCCCCTCAAGAATACTCTCTAATGCCCGTCAAGAATACCCTCTAATGCCCCTCAAGAATACCCTCCAATTCCCGTCAAGAATACCCTCTAATGCCCATCAAGAATACCCTCTAATGCCCGTCAAGAATACCCTTTAATGTCCGTCAAGAATACCCTCTAATGCCCGTCAAGAATACCCTCTAATGTCCGTCAAGAATACCCTCCAATGCCCGTCAAGAATACCCTCTAATGCCCCTCAAGAATACTCTCTAATGTCCGTCAAGAATACCCTCTAATGCCCGTCAAGAATACCCTCTAATGCCCGTCAAGAATACCCTCTAATGCCCCTCAAGAATACCCTCCAATGCCTGTCAAGAATACCCTCTAATGCCCGTCAAGAATACCCTCTAATGCCCCTCAAGAATACTCTCTAATGCCCGTCAAGAATACCCTCCAATGCCCCTCAAGAATACCCTCCAATGCCCGTCAAGAATACCCTCTAATGCCCGTCAAGAATACCCTCCAATGCCTGTCAAGAATACCCTCTAATGCCCGTCAAGAATACCCTCTAATGCCCCTCAAGAATACCCTCTAATGTCTGTCAAGAATACCCTCCAATGCCCGTCAAAAATACCCTCTAATGCCCCTCAAGAATACCCTCCAATTCCCGTCAAGAATACCCTCTAATGCCCATCAAGAATACCCTCTAATGCCCGTCAAGAATACCCTCTAATGCCTGTCAAGAATACCCTCTAATGCCCGTCAAGAATACCCTCTAATGCCCGTCAAGAATACCCTCTAATGCCCGTCAAGAATACCCTCTAATGCCCCTCAAGAAAACCCTCCAATGCCTGTCAAGAATACCCTCTAATGCCCCTCAAGAATACCCTCTAATGCCCGTCAAGAAAACCCTCCAATGCCCCTCAAGAAAACCCTCCAATGCCCCTCAAGAAAACCCTCCAATGCCTGTCAAGAATACCCTCCAATGCCCCTCAAGAAAACCCTCCAATGCCTGTCAAGAATACCCTCCAATGCCCCTCAAGAATACCCTCCAATGCCCCTCAAGAATACCCTCTAATGCCCATCAAGATTACCTTCCCTCCGACAACCCCAAGAATACCATCCGATAACCCAAGCATACCCTTCAATTCCCCCGGGATATCATTCGATACCTCAATAATACCCATTTGATACCACTAGAATACCCTTTCCATAACCATTGAATAAATACCCTAAGCAACTATTCCGCCGATGCCGCCGCTGCCCCCATGTCCTTACAGTTAATTAATTAGTTAACTACTAGTAACTAGCTTGTTAGCCTTCCTCGCATTCCCATCCCTCCATGCCGGCCATGGACAACAGCGGCACTCTGACCAGCGCCCAGGATCCGCAGTCGCAGCGGTCTCGCGTATTCGTTGGCAATTTAAACACCGCCCAGATGAGCCGCAACGAACTGGAGCAGCGATTCTGCCGCTACGGCACTGTGCTGGGCATCTCGGTGCACAAAGGCTTCGGCTTCGTTCAATTCGCCGAGGAATGGTCGGCCCGGGCCGCCGTGCAGGGCGAGGACGGCCAGGTGTACCACGGCATGCGCATCGACGCCAACATCGCCAGCGAGCCGAAGATGCGTCGCGGCACCAGCGGGGGCAGCATGTCCGGCCAGCCAGCCATCAAGCGGGCCAGACAGGATCTGACCTCGTCAACAACGCCCTCTGTGCCATCGTTGAACTCGTCTTCGTCCGGTTCGATGATGGCCCGCAAGGCCAGCAATCTGGTGTCGCTGGTGAAGCCGTCCAACCCGGTGCCGGAGGTGCAGCCGGAGAAACGGCCGACACTGAACGATCCGACAGTGAAAGACCTGCTGGTGTGCGGCAACTGCAAGGAGCTGCTGCCCAGCCTGGAGAAGCTGAGCGCGCACAAGCAGGCCGGCTGTCGGCTGCGCCTGGTGTGCCGCTGTCTGCAGACTGGCGAGCCAGTTAGCATGGACTGCAGCTACTGCGGTGCCGGCTTCGCCTCCGCCTGGGAGCTGCTGGTGCACTGTCGCGATGAGCACGATCTGTTGCTGTTCGGCTCGCCGAGTACCGCTTCTTCTGCCGCTGCTCCTCCTGTTGCTGCTGCTGTTGCTGCTTCAACTGGCGGTTCGGGCAGCGCAGCCGCTTCGTCCGCTGCGGCTTTGGCGCCGTCTGTGAACTCGACGACTGTTGTAGCTGCTGCTGCGGTCTCTGGCAATGCCGCCAAATCCGAAACCAATGGCCAGTAGCTGGCCTGGCCCACGTACAGTTCTGAGTTGAGCATTGAGTTATGCCTCCGAATTGGTTTGTACAAGTATGATGCCTATTTGTTTTCTGTCGTCACCTTTTATTTTATTAATAAGCAGCTAAAATACTTATCTATATAAATAAGTTACAGGCCTCGTTTGATTGCACGAATCCTACGTGTATGCTATTGATACTACTTAAGAATTCGAAAATTTAAGTAGCAATATGCGAGCGCAAAGTTGTGCAAAATTATCTTTGCTTATTACATTATTCTTTGTAGTCGTATTTGTATAGGAAAGTTCGCGGAAATGCAGCACTTGAAATTAAATATAATCTACTTACAGTAGCAAGCCTGCGCATTGTTGCGATCTGCACTGCTGTGTACCGGTTTGTTCATAAAAATTAA
This sequence comes from Macrostomum lignano, assembly GCA_002269645.1. Classification (NCBI taxonomy): domain Eukaryota; kingdom Metazoa; phylum Platyhelminthes; family Macrostomidae; genus Macrostomum; species Macrostomum lignano. The sequence continues at coordinate 75,113 of NIVC01003680.1, forward strand.
CTCTCTATCCCATCATGCTAACCAAATACATTCTTCAATGTGGAAAGTCAAATTTCTAGCTCCTGTGCATTAACTACTACTATTACTACAATTATTAGCATATTTTTATTTTCGGAATTGTCTCTGATCAACTGATTACGGTGTGCAAATTTTACTTAAGAGGCACACGTTTTGTTTTCAATTTTTTCTTCTTTTATTATATACTCGAAGTACGGATTTGGATTAGCAGGGCTTTCAGTCTCTCACTACCTCAGGTTGGCAGCTGTTAATTGCCTTTATCGATTCGACCTTTATTGATCTTGCCAATTTCATTGGCTTTTTACTACGCCGTCTTCTGAACACTGAAGTTCGATTTGCTCTGCTCAACCGCCAAGTTTACCTGTTTTTACTGGCCTCCTTTCGTCCGGTTCCTGGCCGTTTCTTATTCGACTCTCGAATCGTTCGATTCGATCTTGATTGTCAATCCAGCGAGCTCTAGGCCGAACTATAACTGCGGCTGCTCATTCAATTGCAAGACATTACTGATTGTGTTTCATTTATGCTTTCCCGCGCGTTTTAAATTGATAGATTGCAAGCATTTAGACACTGTATTTATTCGCTATAATTAATAATTCAGCACAGCTAGCGGACGGGCCGGCGCAGAAGCTGTCAAGGTGTCAGTAGAGCCTGCAATGCGCGGACTGCATTGCTGATCAATCAACTCAGTCAGTCGGCTGTCTTCGTTTTTTGCGCGATTTTTTCAGTAGATAGAAATGGTTTTTTTAGTCTGAAAACTATTGATGGATATGTACTTTTACCTGCTCATATCAGTACTTCAATAGTAGGTTTGCTTCTCACATCTAATGACATTATGATCAAAAGATATGATCAAGTTCTTTTAGATTGCTTAACTGACTGTCATATAGATGGCATGAATATACTGTATATTTTCCTATTAAAATCTTGTTAAGTGTGCATCACATTCAACCTTATTTAATCAGGTCGTCTTCCTTCGGCATACAGATTTATGCAAAACCAGCTGTCACATTGGGTAGCATTTATTGCACCTCCGCCTCAGATGTACAGAGAATCGTAATTGAAGTTCCACATGCCAGGCCAGTAGTAGCCTCTCTTGTCAGCGTTCCTGAAGTTCCACATGCCAGGCCAGTAGTAGCCTCTCTTGTCAGCGTTCCTGAAGTTCCACATGCCAGGCCAGTAGTAGCCTCTCTTGTCAGCGTTCCTGAATTTCCACATGCCAGGCCAGTAGTAGCCTCTCTTGTCAGCGTTCCTGAAGTTCCACATGCCAGGCCAGTAGTAGCCTCTCTTGTCAGCGTTCCTGAAGTTCCACATGCCAGGCCAGTAGTAGCCTCTCTTGTCAGCGTTCCTGAATTTCCACATGCCAGGCCAGTAGTAGCCTCTCTTGTCAGCGTTCCTGAAGTTCCACATGCCAGGCCAGTAGTAGCCTCTCTTGTCAGCGTTCCTGAAGTTCCACATGCCAGGCCAGTAGTAGCCTCTCTTGTCAGCGTTCCTGAAGTTCCACATGCCAGGCCAGTAGTAGCCTCTCTTGTCAGCATTCCTGAAGTTCCACATGCCAGGCCAGTAGTAGCCTCTCTTGTCAGCGTTCCTGAAGTTCCACATGCCAGGCCAGTAGTAGCCTCTCTTGTCAGCGTTCCTGAAGTTCCACATGCCAGGCCAGTAGTAGCCTCTCTTGTCAGCGTTCCTGAAGTTCCACATGCCAGGCCAGTAGTAGCCTCTCTTGTCAGCGTTCCTGAATTTCCACATGCCAGGCCAGTAGTAGCCTCTCTTGTCAGCGTTCCTGAAGTTCCACATGCCAGGCCAGTAGTAGCCTCTCTTGTCAGCGTTCCTGAATTTCCACATGCGAGGCCAGTAGTAGCCTCTCTTGTCCTCATTGAATAGTCCGTGAGTGCCATTTGTCACTAGCATCAAAACCAGGATGGCAAAGCTGACACTGATTAGCCTGTAGCACGAGGTAGATTTTGTTTTTTCGTTTAAATAGTCTGAAATGCAGATTTCTGCTCGAAGTTTGCAATTGATAACTTATAGGCTTAGTTGCTTTTACTTCGGCTGATACTGATCTAAGCAACTTATTGATGGCTGTTCCTTGCAGTCATTGCATGACAAGGTATGCCTCTATCGACTCATAGCGAATTGGCTAATCTTATTCGTACAGTTAGGTGTACTTTCCAACTGAACTGGCTCTCGTACAAGCAGCTTTTCGGTTCTTTGACAGCTCGTATTTTTACTAGCAAAATTCGCCTTACATAATTTTCAGCTTTCAAAACGATCAATTGCAATTGCAATTTGTTGCAAGTCTTTTTAAATAAAACTACCCGAGTAAATCGCCAGCAAGATGTGATTTGTAAAATCCACATTGTACGACTTACATGCCTGGTTGCGCCATAGCTGTTGGGCCTTGCTTGGTTGAAATCAACAACAATAAATTAAACAGCTGGTGTCGTTCCGTATCTTGGGTTTGCTTTCTTAGTTTCTGCTAGCTTATTTTAAGCAGCTGGTATAGGTCCTTAACCAATCTCCGAACACCTTGAGCAGTCTCCTCCACAACTTGCCAGTTCGGGTATAGGAGTGCTCCCAACCAATGCGAAATTCTGCTGCCGGCAATGCAGAACTATTGACCTGAATGGAATCGATATAGTTTTAACCAGTTTGCGTTAGCTGCAAAGAAGATACGAGCTAAATTACATTTATTCAGGTAATTCGACACCGGATAATCCGTCTTATGTTCTTTATGCTGGGTGTAACTTATATGACCGGCATCTGTCCGTTTCAATTGGACTTCCAGTCCTCCTCCACATACCAGATCAAAGACATTGACATTGACTCAGTCACGGTCTCGGTAGATAAAGATTATTGGATTTCGGTCACAATAAGGAAGGGTTCGATGGACTGCAGGATATAGAACTCGTAGGAGCCATCTTTTTGAAAATCTTGGGCAGACACTTTCCTACGGTATTCATGGGTGATTCTGCTAGTTCTTCGACATAAGCCATGTTTCCCCGAGTGTAGCCCATGAACATGGCTAAGCAAGATTTCTAGAGGTGTTTCTTAAAGACTTAAAAGATCGTGTGCTCAAACTTGTTAGATAATCCCAAGTTTTTTGTGCGAGCTCGTAATAAATGTACTCGTATTTGCGGCGACTTTAATCTTTGATGATTTCGGAAATACGAGTATCTTGCTGAGTCTAACAGATGCTTGTTCCAATTCTAACTTGCGACTTACATTTGCCATTCACCAGACTTTACCGGATCCTGCTCATGCTACATCATTGATGCAGCAACACGACCTGATCAGATGAATTCAATCCATCCCAATTATTTACACTAAACTCAGTCAGAGTTGGCGAGTATTGCGCAGTGTACCTGCCGGTTTTCTGTTAACTTTGACAGCCAGCATGACAGATTGAGGCAGACGTCTTATCGAAATTCAATAAAAATGTCATGCTTGTATGCTCCGATAAATCAAACAAACAAATTATCAGCCTCCTCAGGCCACAGATACTAAAATAACTAGATGAGCCGCTCAGGTATATATACTCAGTAAAACAGTTTTTTACATGTACTTTTAGTTCAGTAGCAAAGAAGATTAAATTTCAGTATAAAAATAAAGGCGGCTGAAATGACTTTGATAAGTTTAAAAGCCAAGCTTGCAGGCGTAAACAACTTGCTCATTGGTTCAACAATAATGTACATTAGCCAGTCCACTGAAATGTACATGCAGCATTAGCTAGAATTCCGAGAAAGGCCATAAAAATTGGGGCGGCGGGGCGGTGGGTAGTGTGGAAAGGCGCGGTTGGGGGGTTTTGGCTGAGGGTAAGAGCCAATAAAAGAGCATTGGCTTTAAAAATACATTAAAATGCTTCTGTTTAACTTGCTACTGAACTGAAAGTAGTTTACACGCAAATGCTCTGAGTGGCCCATCTAGTTATTCTAGTATCTGCACGTGCCTCTGTCTGACTGGCTACTTCATGTTAATTACGCCTACGCGTAAAATTAAGTTCAAATATGTACTGTTCTTACTCTTGATTGAGACACAAATATCATCTCCCACACTACACTATCGAGTGCGGATCATCTCCAAATGGAAATATTAGGCTTAGTTGATTATTAAAAACTGAGCAAACTCACTGTAGAAGTGTCTAGAAAGTGAACCAGAAACTGCCGCTCCAGTTTTCAGTCGGCGAGTCTCAGTAAGACTCACATTTTGCGCTTGTTTTGACATACAAAAAGGAATTCAGAAATCCTGATTTGCTTCCTCTGTTTGTCCGCAAACTCGACTGCGCGCTTCTGTAATCAGAGATGACTAAACATGGAACAAAAACGCGCGATGTAGATCCAGAATAAAGATAAAGGTTGATATCAAATTTACAGCTCAACTTACGCATACCCCCTATATTTTCTCAAAGAGCTTGAGAAACAAAAGCTCGTTAATTAATCCCTCAACGCAGGAAGTTAGGAAACAGGTAGTCGGTTAATATGCATACTTCATCTTTTCAGTCAAGCTCTATAACAAGCGGTTAGAGGTTTTATCCTAGTGGTCAGAGCGTCAGACTCACGACTGGAAGGTCGGGGGTTCGATTTCCGATCCCACTCGGAACATTTATGTCCTTGAGCAAGACACTTACATGTAACTCTGCATTGCTTCAGTTCACTTAGCTGTAAAATGGGTGCCAGCATTAGCTGGGGTAATTGAGGCTGTGTGTGGCGACCCCCCAGTCCTTGGACTGAACAGCCGTACGCAGCCTTCAGATGCGCCGCGCAATAGCTGCGGCTGAGCTGTCGGTTGCGCACATCTGAGGTTAGATATATTAGATAACGAAATCTAATTAGCGGAATCAGATTGCACAGTCCCTACCTACCGACTGGTCCGTACGCAGTTTCATAATCTAGGTCCTTTGATATACTACTGGCCTGCTGAATACTACTGAATATTTCTGCTGACTATAAATAATCAGGCAGTCAGGCATTGTCCCTAGGAAAAACAGTATTGAAATAATCGATAAATGAAGCACAGATTGAGAAATTCATATCTAGACAGGCTTACGAAAAAAAGTATTTTGTACCGAGAGAAAGTTTTTATTGCATTCGATCTGTCAGGCTCTTTGATCGAGTAGTACTTGGCTGGGTATCAACTTCCTTCGAACTGCTCGCAAGGCTTCGCCTCTCTGTAAATCTGCATTGAAATTTGTTGATATTAAAATATTGGTGATTATTCAAGTTAAGCACGGAGCTGCAGGATAATTGGGGAGAAATATATGAGCACAGAGATGAGCTCATAGCAGAATATGAACATAATTACAAGTACATACAAAAATGCCTAGATAACAGCTGAGTATGACATCATGTAAGCAGGTGCTAATAGACAAAATGGACCAATTTTTATAGAGAGTTAACTGTGCAGGTGGGGCCTGTGCAGTTAAGATTCACAAACGGATAAAGAATAAACAACTTGATCTTTTTATATCAGCAGAAAAAACTAAATAGCGACAGACGGACAGACAACAGACGATCAAGACCCTGCATTGTCTAAACTGTGAACAACACCATCTACAGTGTATATAAATATGAATTAATAGTTCTAAGCTATATCACTACAGCAGCTTGTGCAACTCTCAGATGCGTGCAATAAAACAATTTATATATCAGTATTGATATGCAGGATAGCAAAGCTTTGTCAATAAGACAATAAGTCATGTTTCTTATTTTTAATCAGAAATTTATTGAATAATTACACGAGGACTATAACAAAGCCGCGAAAGCAGATTTCTTCAATTAATGGCTGCGATGATTTAGGATACTAGATCTCCGGGACACAGTGATAGACAGAGCAGAAGAGAAACTCTAACTTGTATCTGTATTTATTATAAACACAAAAGTGACTCATATATAAGAAGTAAGAACAATAAGATTAAAAAAGTGTTTTTTTGTCGAAATAACTCTCCGCAAAGTTCCGCGCTCTTTTTTAATTTTGATTGACAGCTCAGCTCACCCGCCGCAGCCGCCGCAGCCGCCGCAACCGCCGCCACAGCCGCCGCCGCAGCCGCCACAACCGCCGCAGCCGCCACAACCGCCGCAGCCTCCGCAGCCGCCGCAACCGCCAGCGTCTCCTCCGTCGCCCCCGTCGCCGCCAGCGTCGCCTCCGTCGCCGACAGCGCCGCCAACGCAACCGCCGCAGGAGCCGCTGTTGATGACGCACTTGTAATAAGCATTCGATGGCACCCAGGTGTCGTAGAGAAACCCGGCCGCCAGGCACATCGCGAAGCTGTCGGATTCCACCCTCTTGACGCGCTTGTCCCGCGATTCTGCAGCGATCTGGCGCTCGGCTTCGGCACCCCGACTACACGGGCCTGGTCCGTCGCGCCGAATGGTGGCGGCGCCTCCGCCGGCACCGGGGCGTTGCTGTCCACCGGGTTCTGGCGCTCGCGCACCTGATGTGAGTTTCATTGAATTGTGAATTCAAACTGCTGTTCATGCTAATCTTACTACTGGTCAGTAGTCAGAAGCCACTAGAATTCCTACACCGCAGGAACATTTTTCGATTTCATAGAAACTTTTCATATTTGGTAGTCGCTCAGTCTTGATGAGATTCATCATTTTGGTGTTCCAGCTTTTTTACGAGTACCAGAGGCAGGTCTGTGTGCACCCTGGCGCACTTTAAGAGACATTGTCACACAACCGGAGAGAGACATTACTGCCCATTCCGCCGACTCCCCTGAGCAGGCACACACACAGGAGTGTACAGCGGCCCTAACTTTATTTATCGTTGGGCATGTACATGTCACTGAGCCTTGGGGTTGGCCCTCAAAGTCGTTAATCGCACGAGCAGAGCCAAGCCGAGATTCCAATTTAGCCCCAAATTAATGTGGACTGCACTTGGAATCGAGCCTGGGCCGCTGGCACACCAGAGCGCCTTGGGGTGGTCCCGGTTTGGTTCAACACCGCAGCCTGCGGCTCACCGTTCTCGGCTGGCACAGAACCTCCAGCGTGGCGCGCAGAAGGCGGCACAGACCAGCTGGCCGACGTCCTTGCAGCTGGCCGATACGGACACGACGCCGGACTTCAAGTCCACCGACATGTCGCGCACGGTGATCTTCATGTGGCCGAGGTCGTCCGGCAGGTTGCGCTGCTCCATGGCCGGCAGAGCCCCGGATTTTCGCGGGCGCGCAGGCCGTTGAAGCGCAGCTGCAGGCAGCCCGGACTGCCGGCTGGCGCGGGACGCCGCGCGAGACGCCTTTGACGCCTGGCTTGCCGGGACGCCTTTGCGGAAGCCGATCCAGGTGCCCTGCACTACGCCCCAGTCTCCCAGGTGGTCCTTGACCAGGAAGGCTCGCTGCATGCGGGCAACGTCGAGCGCGATGCACTGTTTAGACACCTGCAGCAGGCGGGGGTCAGTTGTGCTGATTCAAGTGCAACTTTAGCTTTTAAACGCATGCTGATGAGCTTTGTGTCAAGAAGAAAAAGTCTTTTTTTGTGAGGCTTATCATTGTGAAATCTGGGTTTGTGAGGCTTGGCATTGTGAAATCTCGGGTTTGTGAGGCTTATCATTGTGAAATCTGTGGTTTGTGAGGCTTGGCATTGTGAAATCTGGTTTGTGAGGCTTCATTTGTGAAATCTGTGGTTTGTGAGGCTTGGCATTGTGAAATCTGGGTTTGTGAGGCTTGGCATTGTGAAATCTGGGTTTGTGAGGCTTGGCATTGTGAAATCTGGGTTTGTGAGGCTTGGATTGTGAAATCTGTGGTTTGTGAGGCTTGGCATTGTGAAATATGGGTTTGTGAGGCTTGGCATTGTGAAATCTGGGTTTGTGAGGCTTGGCATTGTGAAATCTGGGGTTTGTGAGGCTTGCATTGTGAATCTGGGTTTGTGAGGCTTGCATTGTGAAATCTGTGGTTTGTGAGGCTTGGTATTGTGAAATCTGGGTTTGTGAGGCTTGGCATTGTGAAAAGCTGGGTTTGTGAGGCTTGGCATTTGTGAAATCTGTGGTTTGTGAGGCTTGGCATTGTGAAATCTGTGGTTTGTGAGGCTTGGCATTGTGAA